>PVKN010027294.1:0-13561 GCA_004027915.1 Capromys pilorides | reverse complement strand
GGGTCACATCTTCCAGCTTCTGGCTGCCCAGGAGGCAGCTCTCAGGGGCCCGACTCAGCAATGGTGGTCTTTCTGCAGGTTCAAGGTCAGTCTGCAGGCCAGGGGGACCTCTTGAAGCCTTTCAGGATTGTCCCTGGAGCCAGCAGACTACGCTGTCATGCCCATGATTTTCATCAGTCAAAATGATCCAGGGCCAAGCCCTGAACATAGATGTCTTGGGGGGCGGGGAACTTATGCCTAGCCAGAGAGAGGATGATGACTAAGATGCCAAGCGTGTGCGCAGGGGGAGCCGAGGGAAGATCCAGCCCAGATGCAGAGTCCTCGGGTTGGCCCCGGAGCCCTATGTGGCCAGCACTGCCACGGTGGACCTACCACCCTGACACAGGGACCTAGGGGTGGCTTTCTGAAGGCAGTGTCCAACCCAGGTGGCACTTTCATCTATCCAGGCACCTGTGCCCAGTCTAGCCCTGTCACTAGGGCAGCCAGGAGGCCAAGAGGCTCACCAGGACAGCCCTGGCAGGACAGAGGGCACCAGGGTGTGGCAGAATGAGCCCAGGCCATGTCACCAGAAGGTGCATGGTGGGTGACCCAAACGGTGAACCCAGGCAGGCCTTGGTTCATTTGTCAGAATTGTATGAGGGAGCACTGTGTCACAAAGGATCTCAAGCTGGGTGTCCTGAGGGACATTCACCACATCGTAGCTTGGGAGGTTGAGCTCAAGGCAGCTTCCTCCCAGAGCCCCAGTTCTGCCTCGGGCTGGCATCATCCTGAGCTGTGGACACTCGGTCCCACCACCTGCCCTGACCCTGGGGGGCCCACTGAGGGCTTCACTATGCCTCAGCCTCCCAGCTTTGTGGGGAATCACACATATGGGGTTCTGGCCCACCACACTCCTGTATGACCTCACCATAGCTAAGCAGATCTGTCATGGCTCCTGTCCAGCTGGAGTCGCATCTGGAGGTCCTAAGGACTCAGGCTGCAGCATGCAGAGTTTGGGTGGACACGATGCCAACTGGAGCAGGAGGAGCCCCCTCCTGGGGACCCTCTGCAGATGAAGCCAACTCAACCCAAACCTATTCCTTCAGTATGCATCCCCGGGCTGGAGGCCACAAGAGGTCATGATGTCACATGCTGCCAACTCCACCTGTCCTTTCTTTTCTTCATTGCTGAGTTGTTTGAACAGGGATATAGGAGAAAAGGTGCTGGGGCCCTTTCATTTCTGAAAAACAAAAATCTTTGTTTAATTCATCCCTGAAACATCACCAAACCCTCCTCGGGAAGGATGGGAAGAAAGTATCACTGAATTCCACAGAAGAAGCCTTTAGAATCTGTTCCCTTTGCCTCTAGGATTCCTCCTCAATAAACTTGCAACTCACTGGAGAATTTAAAACCCTGCTTCTAAAACATGTGTCAGGCAGACTGAAAATATTCACTGGTCTTCCACGCAGACCTAGTGAATAAAACGGGGAAATGTTTAGAAGGAAAGGAATGATGTGTGGACGGGGCAGGACGTGCGTGCCCTTGGATGGTGGGTTGGCTGGGTAGATCAAGCGAGGTGGCCCTAGGCGCCACACTGTTCTCCGAGTGCTGGGCTCCGTGAGGCGGAGTCGCAGGTGAGCTCAGGTGCTGCCAGCCCTTCTTGGCCTCCATTTTATTGCCAAAGAAGGAGAAGGGAGTGGATATGCTTAGATCCTTTCCAGAGTTCCCAGACACTTAGGCCGTGGTTACATACACTGTGGTGCACACCAGCTGGTCCTGTACTGCCTAGCATCTTCCCAGGAACTAAACTAGGGAAGACTATGAAAGCCATGATCGTCCACCCCCTCAGGAACTGTCCAGGAACCTTCCATATTGAGGGAAGACCTGGGCCTAGGGAGCACGGGATGACCACACTCACTTCCGGTCTGGTAATCACGTCAGGCGACCACGAGATGCTGTGGGGTGCAGCATAGGGACAGACAACATGAAGGAAGGGCTTGGGTTCAAGTCTGACCTGAGGAACATTTTCTTAGAGATCAAGAGTGAGTCCAATTACAGCACACTGGGTACTTGGAATTTAGATTGCACTGCAGAGTAAAAATGATACCTGTGTCAGATAGATTAAAATTTTCTACCAAAATATTTCCTAACATTTAAAACACCATGAAGTATGGTTCTTATTGATGTATTCAAAGAGAAAACAATACTCATTTCCTTTTCTTTTTATTAAATTTTTATGTTTCTTTGTGAAGATGTATCGCTTTACAGCCTATCAAAATCCCAAAGGAATAGCAAATGAAATCACTTGCATCCAGGGTCTGCACCTCGGAGGGGGAAATGATGGATATGAGTTGAAAATCCCCCTTCAAAGTGCTGACCTCCAAAGCCCAGAAGGGACCTCTGGCCTGACACGGTCCCTGGGTGCTCTGAGAAGCTGATCCTGGACAGATCCCGAACACAGAGGGGAGTGAAAGGCCTGCGTTCTTTTTCTGTCTCTGTAATAGCCGATTTGGGAGGGAAGGAAGAATGCTATAAAAGAAGTGGAAAAATATCAAAAGAGATAAACTGGTACTTAGAAGCTGAAACAGAGCATTGATCTAATTTTCATTTACAATGTGTTAAGTATTAACACATGAGAAAAATATTAAAGCAGAGCACTACTTAGCAAGAAAATATAGAAAGGAAGAGTCACTGGCCGGGGCCCTCAAAATGAACTAAAGCACGTTAACACCTCTGTGCAGTGTAAACAGTAACAGGAAAAAAAAAAACAAAAACACAACCACAGGGTCAGACTGCTGCTCCCGGCAGAAAGGAAGGCGGAAAGTTCACAGGGCAAGACACGTCCCACTGATGTGCATGAAAATCTGACAACGAGGCCACCAGATCCCTGTGTCGGGTGTGGCGGGCACAGTGTGCTCACTGTTCCTGCCCCATGGGTAGGAGGACGGGCTTGTAAGAAATAAAACGGAAGGCTGATGAGACTGCTCAGTGGGCTAAGCACGGGCTTAGGCAAGCGCGGGGACCGGGGTTCAAGCTCCAGCACTACAGGCCAAGCCAGCCCCACCCATGGGGCACGCTGAGCTGGCCATCAAGTCTGGGCATGGTGGCTGAGCATGGTATTGGGGCAGAGGCTGAAAACAGGAGGATAACTGTGAGTCTGAGCTGTCTAGTGAGATCCTGTACCAAACACAAATTTTTTTTTTTTTTAAAGAAAGGAAAAAAATAAAACAAGAGCCAGTGAGTGGGGTCTATTCATGGTCACAAAGCAAAATGAGACAGTGGAGCTGGCAAGGTGTGCTGGCCCCTTAGATACCAGTGGGACACTTGGCACTTGTGTTTCTGTAAGACACTAATTCTTGCATGTGCGTATGTGTGTGTGTGTGTGTGTGTGTGTGTGTGTGTGTTACTGGGGATTGAACTCAGGACCCTGCACTGGCCAGTTGCCAGGCAGGCACTTATTCTACTGAGCTATGTCCCCGGCCTGGGGATTGTTTTGCCTTTTTGACTAGCTGAAGCTACCTTAAGGGAGGTTCTGGTAAGGCATATGAAGCTGGGGATCGAACTGTGGTCCCCTACGCCTGACTGGGTTTGCCCAACCAGACACTTAAACAGCTGAACTAACAGGCAAGCTTCCTATAAGACACTAACTCTTGAAGGATTAAAAATAAGCTATTTGCTGTTTTGAGAGAAATATATATTAAAATGTACAGATGCAGAGTACCTTAATTATTGAAGGGGCTTTTAAATAAGAGCTAATGAGTATGTTGGGTGTAGAGGAGGCATTCTACATCTATGTGTATATAAGTTGATTTTAGAGCTGTGCCATTTGCCCATCAGCACACAGACTGTCTGCATTTTTCCAGCATCAGAGATAGAATCTGGGGCCTTCGCACTGAGCTACAGCTCCATGCAATCTACTATTATTTTCAAATAGGGTCTTGCACCCTATTCAGAGTCATCCTCACCAGGCTGGAACTGGCCATCCTCTTGCCTCAGCCTTCTAGTCCTAATGAGGTTGAGATGGGACACTCCCTGGTGTCTCTTCTCAGGGGGCTCTAATCCTGACATCCTGACAATTCCCTTCTCCTGACCAACAAGCACCCCAAGGCCCCACCTTCCCATCCCCTCACACTGGGGAGAAGGCGCAATCCTAGTGACTGAGTTTACCCTGTCTCCACCTCTGTCTTCCTTCCTGGTGAGCCAGATTGAGGAGAATAGAGCTGGATCTGCTTGTCCCCCACCCAGGCACTGTGTAGGGAAAGTCCACAAGAACTCAATTGGGCCTGGCCTTGGCCTTGGGCACTGGCCCACTGGAGTCCAGGCAGTCACCCCCCCGCACCTGCTGACCTCGCCTGCCTGCCTGCTGGCTTCCTGCTCAAGCAGGAGTGCCTTACAACCCCAGGAGAGGCAGGAGTTCCCCAGGCCCAGAGACTGGGGTCCTCTGGAGCTATCCAGGAACTAGCCGAGCTTTCAGGGACTGGAGCTTTCATTGCCCACTGAGGTTATCAGGATACATCAGAGGGGCACAGAGGGACCCCACATCACTCCTGCCCAGAGGAGAAAGGAACAGTGCTGGGGGACAGCGGAGAGGCACTGGGGTACACGTACATTGGGGTTGAGTGAGTGTCTGTCCTCAGGAAGATCAGTGTGGTCCCGGGTCCAGGGCACCACTCTTGGGAGACAGCCACAGAGATCAGGAGGGTGCAAAGAGAGAGGGACAGGTCTCCCCCTGCTGCTGCGCCACCACGCCTGCGGGCAAGCCTGGGAGAGACAGGCCCTGAACACGCGCTGCTGGCTTTTCATAAAAAATGTCAACTCGGTGACCAGGCTGTGGGGAAAGTCCATGCTATTTGTATTCAGGCAGGGCCCTTCCTCGCTGACACCTAGAATCTGCCTACGTTGGACCCTGGACCTAGCCTCTGTGGACAGACAGTGTGAGCTAAGCTGGTGTCTCTTGGAGACTTGTGGCAGTGAGTCCCAGGCTGTGACCACCATCCCGTTGCTTTGCACTCACGGCTCTGTCCCTGTGGGAGCAACCGGAAGGCAACCTCAGAGTCGCTCTTGACCCGGTCTCCCGCTGGCCCAGAGTTTCATCCATGCATGGGCTGTTCAACTTCACAAGAAGTTAAGGACATTGACTCTCCACTTATTTTCCAGACTGCTTGCCTATCCAGAGGGTGGAGACTCACATTTCAGGGATCACACAGAAGATTCCAGCAATGCTGAGTTCGCTTTATCATGTCTAATGATCAGTCTGAGTGCTCACCCACGGCCAGTGGACACACCTTGCTCCTCCACAATGACCACAGTGGCAAGGTCAAGTCCAGAACTGTCACCCTGAGATCTGAGCCGCAGGCTCAGGGGAGCTGTTGTGCAGTAATATATCACAAGAGTGTTTGAGGTGCGTATGACTTATCCTCACCCCAAAATGACTCCCCTCAAATTCACCTCAGTGTTCTTTAAGCCACAGATAATATGGTGAGAGCGAAGCACTCTCCAGGGCGGATGCCCCAGTGCTTGGGTCCCCCAGAACCTGCCAGCGATGTGGCTCTGGAGCATCCACTGTGGAGCCACTGCACGGGGCTCTGCCCAGCAACCTCCCCGCCCTCCACCTGTGCAGGGTCCTTGCTGTCCTGAGGACACCGTGGCCCTGCATGGCTGGGGAGGGAGGGTCTTCCCTGCTACACTGAGAATGGAGAGGAGAGGACCACTCTGGTATAAGCCAGGCCATGACAGTGAGGGTGCAACCATAGCAACCGTGACTAAGATCTCCAAATAAAGTGACCAGACCCTTCAGCAAGAAAAATAAGAATAGAAAGAAATAGACACAATTCTGACAGAGGCATTTAAGATGGCAATGACCATTTGAAAGGGCGGTGGCAACTCACAGCGATCCGAGACAGGCTGAGCACACCGAGATGGCCGTGCTTGCTGTGGCGTGGACTAGGGGCGTGTGCAGGTGGCCAGGGCGTGCACGGTTGCCCACCCTCACAGGAGCACACCAGTGCCGAATTGGAGGGCAACTTTCAAAAGTCCTCGTGAACTTGCCTTGGGGCATAAGCATTTCTCACCCCTGGAATTCACATCAAGAAATCGCATAGGTAGACTTACAAGATTTCCATGCTACATTATACATAACAGTCTAGAGAAGAAAACAGCCATGGGCTCAAAGGGGCTCAGTGAGCTCGAAAGGGGGCTCTGTTCCCTGGTCATTCCCACTGCGGGAGCCCTGGAAGACAGAGACACAGACACCAGGGAGGAAAGCAGTCCTTGGCCGTGTTATGTCCGCGGAGCCCCGCACCAGGAGGGTAAACATTACACACTGCAAATATGCACTAATCAAAATAAACTGGAAAAGAAACTGGACAAGTGAAGGGCGAAAGGGGGCGTGCTGCCTCCGACCTGCCCGGAGCCGAGCTGCGCAGTCGCAGACAGGGGCCTCCACCTGGGCCTCGCAACTCTCTGCCCGTGAAAGGCAACGGCAACAACACAACCAAGCTGTCCTTGTGAGGACTCTGCCCTTTAGCAATTTCAAAACTGTCTTCCTGACATTTTCGCTGTAACTATCAAATGCTTAAAAATAAGTGCGTGTAAAAACCTTCTGGGACAAGAACACACATTCCAGCTTATTATAACATCGTGTCATTCTTACCTGCCGTCTCTGCTACTGCATTCCGAGGAGGAGTAATTTTATTAACCCTTTTGGTCTCCAAATTACAGGCGTGTTCCAGCTAATGTTTGCTAATGGTAATTATCAACAGTAATGAACACCACAATTATGCATGAAATTTAATTTTTGGAACCTGCTGCCTCATGTTAATTGTAAGTCCTTGGCTAGAACTCCTGTGAGACTCGCTCTGCCTTCAGGGAAGGCTTAATGCAGAGGCCTGGCTTGCCTTGTTCTCAGAGATGGCTCCCTGCTCTGCCCAGGTGGGGTGCTCCTGACCCCAGGCTTTCTATTCCAGTGTGGGCAGCTGCCCCTCACTCAGGTTAAGCAGATGCTTTCAAAAGCAGGTCCTCCGGAATCTCTCTGAGCGTTTGTTTGCCAACTGCCATCTGTGGAGTGAACAGGGCGAACTCTCCTACCCCCTGCTTGCTAATTAAGGGGGATTCTAGAGTTAGGGTTCTTGGAATGACCTCTTCCACATACCATGCCCAAGCTCTGGATATTTTCTTCTACTTCCCCTGCTCCCAGGTAGCTCAGCCTTCCTCGATGCAGGCCTGGCTTCCTGTGTCTCAGGGTGCGTCACCTTCTTGTCCCCGTCTCTGGCCCTGTGGGTGGCTCCCAGAGGTTGGTCCTTGAGTTGCTCAGCATGAAGTGGGAGGTGGGATGAGGGGGGCTATCTGCAGCCAGAGGGCCCCAGTCAGGGTGAATGGAGTTCTGCTCCACAGCAGGTTTCCTAGGCTTAGGAATGACCTTGGTTTCTCATTTTTGTCTCTGTGACTAGAACAGCCTTCTAGTGACTGCCTTGGCGAATGGGTTGGTAGGAGACACAGCCCTTGGGCCACCTGTGTCATCTCCAGGAAAGAAGAATGGAGAGAGGAGAGGGTGCCCTGGTGGGAACTGGTCCTCCTGAGGCCCCTGCTAGAGGTTGGCACCTGTGGGAAGTCCAGGAGCTCTGCCCCTGGCTGTGCTCTGCTCTTCAGCTTAGGCATGTGGGCTGACCCACTGCAGAGACTCGCACAGAGTTAGATACGGCTGGGAGGGGTGTAAGGAGGCCGGGTACAGAGTTACTCAGAGGAAAATTCCCATGGTTGCAGGGCTCCGTTCAAAGAGAAACATGCTGTATCAATGCTAGCTTGAAGCCAAGCGCTAGGACATCCATCCCCCACAGACCCCCACCACCCATCTCCCATCCCCCCAAATCCCCCCAGCCCTCCCTGCACCTACAGTTACTGAAATCAATTTCCACACAATGAAGACCATAGCAGGAGGAGTGTGGGTTTTGGAGAGAGGCAGCTAGAATAAACTTGAAGTGTAGGCTGCAGTTGCTCCACTGGTGTAGATGCAGGGACCCTCCGGGCCTCTCTTCTCTTCTTGAAGGGTATCCACAGGGCTGCTAGGGGCTGCTGTGAGGCTGTGACCGCCAGCCACCATGCCCTGAGCTCCACTATGTGCAGGCCCCGTATCTGCTCTGTCCCTCTGTCTCTAATTTGCACAGCAACTTCCTGAGGCTGGGTCCTCTACTAGTGCCTCACAATGGAGGGACAGAAAGGCAGCCCTGGGTAGAGGATGACCTGGGTGTAGATGGTAACCTCTAGCTCTGATCTCAAGATGGACAGTCGAAGGCACCGCAGGAGAATGGAGGAGCAGGGGGGCAGGAAGAGGGTAGGAAATTGTGCAGGATGACGGAGGCTGTTAGGACTCTGGGCCTGGCAGGGGCTGGCCCTGGCTTCTGGTTACAGCTCACAGCCATGTTCCTCCCAAGAGGTGCACGAACTGCAGTATTGCCTGTCGATTTCCATTACTAAAGGGACCTTGGGGCCACCCTGAGGATATCTGAGAAGCAAACTGGGTTAGGATCCAGTCTAACCAGCGGTTGCTTGCCCTTGCTGACTAGCCTGAGCATCAAAATGCTGTCTGGAATTATGAACAGGAAGGGTTGTCACCTAAACTCCTTCTTTGTCAGTATCTTAGAGAGGTCAACGAACTTGGCATTCAAAAGATAATGAAACCAGTTTTAGAAAATGATCGAACTCACACTTTAGAAACCCCACATCAAGGTACTCAGCGGAGGAAGGGCCGCCAGGTCTTTGCACTCACGTGGCGACACTAAATAGGAACAGCAACGTGCTCAGCCAGGGGCCAGGCCCCCAGGAAGGAAGCCGTGAGTGGCCCTGTCCCACGTGGACAGCACTATCCCCTCTCTAATGCTAGCAGATCCCAGTCTCCACAAGGACTTCACAGAGAATCTCAACATCAACCAAGTCCCTCCTTTCTTATCTTACAGTGCCCATTTTTGGTACTTTTTAAAAAAAAAGAATAATTAATTAATTTGTTACAAGGTCTTGCCATGCAGCTCAGACTCATAGTGATCCTCCTGTGTTAGCCTCTCCAGTAGAAGCCCATAATCCCAGATTAGGGAGGCTCAGACAAGAGGATCACTATGAGCCCAAGCTGCATAGTGAGACCCCATGACAAGTAAATAAATGAATAAATAAACAAATAAGACATTAAAAAAATTAGAAAGGCCTGTCCAGATAGCTCAGCGGATTAAAGCACCTACTTAAGCAGATGCAGGGGCTAGGGGCTGGATCCCCTGGCATGCCTTGTAGGCCCAACCCTGGGTGCACTGAGACAGCAGTTGAGACTGGGTGTGGTGGTGCATGCCTGTAATCCCAGCTTTTGGGAGGCTAAAAATAGGATGATCACTATGCGTCTGATCTGTGTCGTGAGACCTGGTAGACCCTATATTAAATCCATAAAAAAAATAGAGCAGGGTCCCCCAAACCAAGTCTATGTTCAACAAAAGCAACTCCCCTCTGATACGCCCAGTGCTCCTTTAGCGGCCTTAGGAAACCTTGCTTGCTGAAGGGGTTTTGATCAGGCCTCGTAGACCTGCCAACCTGAGGAGCACACTTAGAAGAGCGAGAGTTGGCAGCTTCAGGGCCAGGATCGATCAGCAAAGCCACATTCTGCTTCCTTAATCTACACATTTGTGGTAAGACTTTCGAGATGGTTTCATTGTGGGGGTAGTGAGCAGAGCGGGTGGGCTGGCACCCCTCAGAAGCCACTGCCCTGGCCTCTAGTTCTCCTCTGTGTCCAGTGCCTGATTTGTACAGCTGAACAGCCAATAAATAAAACATTCAAAAATATTTTGTAGAAAATGTGCCCTTCAGTGTGTTGATTTCTATCAAAGTTCTCTCAAACTTTTCAGGCTTGACCTTTTTTTTCTTTAACGACAAAATGTTCTCCCAAAGTGACAACATGAAAATGTTATCATGTAGAAACCCCTCTGGCGAGGGGCTTGCCCTCCAGGAAATAATGGATGAAGGGGTCCAGGGTGGGAGGCTGCTGGCCCTGGTGGGGCTCTCAGACCCTCTCGAGCCTGTGTCCTGCCCCTGGGCAGGGTCTGTGCGGTTCTCGCCTGGCCACCCTTGCATTGCTCACCCTGGGGAAGTCGCTGTGCTGGGCTGCACAGCGCTCTGCAGCGCTGCTGTTTCCTGATAGATTTCAAAATTTTTCTGCGACATCAACACTGTTAGTTTTAGCCTGGATCACTGGTGTTACAATCTTGCAAATGTAAGAGCAAAGCAGCACCAAAGAAAGTTTGGGTGACGTTTGGTAAGACCGGAGCCATTGTGCCCCGGGGTTGTCGGTTATGTGGCTTAGAGAATGAAATGCCAAATACGAATGCCACCTTTTGGGAGAGTGACGCCCACAGGCATCACATGGGCGTGAGCACACCCAGAGTACTCACAGGGCTGAGATGAACCAGGTGCCAAAGGGGAAAGAAACTGAGTCAGGAAACCGAAGCGGTGCCAGGACTAAAGCCCAGCGGCACTTGCCTGGCAGGTGCAAGGTCCTGAGTGTGAGTCCCAGTACAAAACCATTGAAAAATCTTTTAAAAATTAAGTTATCAAGATAAATAATATTTTAACCTAATTTTTAAAATAAAAGTGGTAGA
Source organism: Capromys pilorides (assembly GCA_004027915.1). Classification (NCBI taxonomy): domain Eukaryota; kingdom Metazoa; phylum Chordata; class Mammalia; order Rodentia; family Capromyidae; genus Capromys; species Capromys pilorides. Next base: position 2,954 of record PVKN010027294.1, on the reverse strand, counting down.
GCGATCTACACGGCGAGTGAAATCTTGTACCTGGAGACAGGATCTGTGCTGCAGACATTGATTTTCAGGGTGTAACTCTGCCAAGCCCTCCCCATAGGCTGAAATTCTTTTAGTTTTTGAGAGGAGGTAGTGGGGATTGAACTCAGAACTTTGTGCCTGCCAGGAAGACACTTATGCCACTGTGCTATCTCCCTAGCCCTGCAGTTCTTATGGTATGGTCTCCTTGAGGTGAAAGCTCCACACATCACACTGAGTGAGTTAGGAACATTATTTGCCGACCTTTATGGCGGCAGGGAGGAGAAATCCTGAGAAAGATACCCAGAGGAGACACTTAGAGGACTTGCTGTGGGCCAGATGTGTGAACAGCGTGACCAATGTGCGTGCCTGTGCGCATAGAGACACAGTCACACACACACCTCCGTGTGTCCACGTTGTGTGTGGTCGTCACCATGACCGAGAGACTCTGAGATTAGTAAAGCACACCTCTGAGGGGCTGGATGGTTCCTAGGATGTGACCCTCGGGATGCCTGTAGCCCCCAATCCCATCCTCTCCAGCTGGCTCTTCCTTGTTCTCTCTTCTTCCTGGCTTCCTCAACGTGAGCATCCTTGCTCCGATGTTGGTGTCTCAGAACCAGCTGGCCAGGGCCCAAATCCTAAGCTGTGAGCCAAAGCAAGCCTTCTCTAAGTTGTCCTTTCAAGGATTTGGCAAGCCCTGAAAACCTGACTGAGACACACAGACACATAATACAAGCATGTGCCTGGGTGGATTACTGTGTAAGTTCTGCATCTATTATTTAATTTCCAAGGTAGTTACATGAAGCTGGTGTTCGTTTATGCACTTTAAATGAAGTTTCTTTGCTTGTGCGCTGCAGCCCAGCTCACAGGCTCTGCAGGCAGAGCTGAGCTTCCTGCAGGAGAAGCAGCAGGACAGGAGGAGGATGACAGGCCCAAGGTTGCAGCTGTGGTGGCAACTGCAGGTGCAGAGCGGTTGGTGCTGCGGGTCCTCACAGCAGCTCACCAGGCTGAGCCCCAAGCATGAACGCCTGGGATTCTGCACACGGTTTATTGTTTTGTTTTGTTTTTTTCTGGAACCCTGAAAATGGTTCTAAGCTCTGTGGATCTCCCCTTGCTGAGGAAAAGACCAGACCACCTAGAAAAGAAACACAATAACTCTGCATGCCGAGAAGGAAATGCAATTCCCTGAGAATTTCCCCAAACCAAGGGGAAGCCTTGGTTTTGAAGATTTGATTGAAGATAAAAAGAGAAAGCCAGGGAGGGAAACCCTCCCTGCACTTAGATTGTTGGAGAGAAGAGAGGAGCAGCAGTCCTTCCTGGGCAGATCACGAGACTGAGATGACACAGCAAGAGCAGGCCTTGCAGGTGGTAGATCACAGGTTCAAGGCCCCGGCTGGGAGCCTCGCTTTCCTTCTCTATGGAGTCCAATGTGTTTCAGATGTGCTCTGAAACAAGTGCACCTCTTGGGAAGTGGACAGGGACACTGGGACAAGTGCCTTGCGTCAAGGACACTGGGGCTGGGATGTCACTGAATGACCCAGTAGAGGAACGCTGGTAGAATCATCCCAAATGCAGAAGTCTGCTATGTGACAGGGCTGTCTCTGCACAAAGGAGGGAGAGAGCAAAACACACCCACAGTGGGTTCTTTCATGAACACGTATGTCAGGCTTCAGTTCTCATGTATAAATATTTTACCCATCTTTAGTGTAAATAATATTCAACATACCACAAGGCTGCACAGTTTTGACACTAATGAGTCTACCACCTGTAATTATGATGTCAGTTTAGCTAGAGTAAGTAACTCCCAGCAGATGAGGGAAGCACAGTGCTGGGCGTGTCTGTGGGTGACTGACATGCAGGCCAGCCAACCGCGTAAGGGATTCACCGGGGAGGTGGGCAGCTCCAGCTAATAGATGTGGAGCCTGGATGAAATAAAAGGGAGAGAGGAAGTCTGTGCCATCCCCCAGAGCATCCACCTCACAGTGCAGACTCCTGAGGCGACTCCGGGAGTGTCTAGGTCTTCCGCCTGCGCTGTGCTGCGTCCTCAGTCCCTCTGGTTCTGCAGCCTCTGAACGGTTCGCGGACGGAAGCCTCCTGCCTCCAACCCTGTGAGCCCACCTAGTGAGACTCCTTGAATTATGCACGTATTTCCCTTCAGTTCTGTTTCTCTGGAGAATCCTCACTGGCAAAACAATACAGAAGACAGGTATGGATCTCCTGTCTGTAGTCCCCACTCTCACGGAGGCTGCGGCAAGAGGACTGTGAATTGCAGCACAGGCTGGGCAACTTAGATTTTTAGCAAGACCCTGTCTCAGAATAAAACATAAAAGGGCTGGGTGACATTGCTCAGGGCACGCACTCTTGTTTCAGTCTCCAGTGTGTCACCCTCTCCGTGCACCCAGGAGACAGGAGAACCAGGGCTTCTCCTTACTGACTGCAGTGCGTGGGGCCTGGAAGCTGATTGCAGCTCGAGTGCGGGCCCTGGAAGCTGGAGAGGGGCTGCCAAGTCCTGCCTTTGCCCAGCAGCTGAGCTGAGCACGGGGTGGGAAGGGGGGCTCTGGGGCAGAAGGAGCGCGTTTACCATTCAGAGGATTTTTGAATCCACTCATTCTAAGTGAGGTAGCGCAGCGTGGATTGTCATGGGATGGCGTGTTTAAGAGGAACTCCAAGTATCGCTTTTCTCAGTCATTGTTATGAAATAGGTTCTTTTAAAAGAAATACTTTCCGTTTCTCTTTATATAATACCAACACTTGTCTAATTATTAACTCAAGAAGATTCAGTTTTCTGCTTTTTCAGAGGACCAAGGTCCTTCCTTCCATTTCAATAAGGGAGGAAGACTTAGTAGAACTCCGCCTCCAGATGGTTCAGTATTTTCCCATCATATCTCTAGCAGACCTTGCATCCTGCACAGTCCCTGAACTTCTCATAGTGGAGCCAC
>PVKN010027293.1:0-13567 GCA_004027915.1 Capromys pilorides | reverse complement strand
AATAAAGTAGATCAAAGAATCAGTGGAAAGGAATAGAAGTTTCAGACACAACTACAAACACACAAAGCCACCTTTTCCTTCACACAGGTGCTAAACACACTTACTAGAAAAAATACTGTCCCTTTAACAAATGGTGCTGGAAAAACTGGCTTTCCGCATGCTGTGAACTCAAACTAGACCCATGTCAATCACCATGCATTAAATTAAAGTAAAACTGTATCAAAGTTCTAAATATTAAAACAGAAACATTAGATCTACCAACAGAGAAATAGGTAGAAATCCTGAAGATGTAGGAGTAGAAGACAATCCATGAACAAAACCCAAACTACAAGGAAAATACTTCAAATAATAAAAAACTGAAATCTCATCTTATTAAAATGTTTTTTCACATCAAAAGAAATCATCAACTGAGTGAAAAGAAAACCCACAAATTGGGAAAATATTTTTGCCAACTGCTCGTTAGACAAAGGAACCTCCATCGAGAACATATAAAGACTTAAGAAAAGAATCAAGCTCCCAAAACTTAAAGACTTAATCCAAAAACGTGCACCTGAGATGAACATGTATTTCTCACATGAGAAAATACAAATGGAAAATAAATCTATGACAAAATGTGCAATAGCATTAGTCATTTAAGAAATGCAAGTTAAATCAGCACTGAGATTCTCTTTGATCCCATAAAGAATAGCTATCATCAAGACATCAACCAAAACAAATACTAGCAGGGTTATGGGGGAAAATAAAGGAACTTTTTTTTCCATTGTTAGTGGAGGTGGAGACCGGTACAACTGCTGTGGAAATTCCTCAAAATACTAGGATTAAAGTTCCCATTCTACCCAACTATTTCTCTTCTGGGCATTTTCCCAGAAAAATGAAAATATCATACCAAAGCCATATATGTGCACCCATGTTTATAGCAGTATAGTTTGCAGAGCTAAATCTTGTAAATAACCTAAATGCCCATCAACCAAGGAATGGATAAAAAAGACGTGGTATTTTGTATGGTTACTACTACTCAGTTATAATAAAGACAAATTCAAAGGTTTTTTAAGTAAATGGATGCAACTGGAGACCATACTCATAGTGAAATAAACCATGTGTAAACATGGTACTGTCTCCCTAGTGTAAGGAATTGAGATACAAAGGTACAATAGATATTGTGAAAGGGAGAGAAATTGCTCAAAAGGAAAGAACAATGGTGATGGGGGAAAAGAGAAAAGAAGGATGAAAAAAACCAAGCAAGATAATTGTACTACTAATTTCTATTAGTCCATCAAAAGGAACAGTTACTGCTTATATTTCAATTTTTATATGCCTGTATCTTATAGTCTGAGCAACTACTTTGAAGATAACAATGAACAATATCATAACCATTGTTAATTTCCTATCTTTTTCTTTTTTTTCATATTTTAGGGAAGGGACTACAGAATGTTCAGGGTCTCACTACTAGATTGACTAGATCAGACTCATAGTGATCCGCCTGTTTACAGCCTCCCAAGAGCTAGGATTACAGGCGCATACCACCATCCCAGTCTAATTTCTTATCATATTGTTTTGAAATTCTGTATCATTTTTATTGTTTTTATTTTTAAAATACAAAAAAGAAATCCTAAATTCCATATCAAATGTAATGGTTAATAACTTCAGATTATTAAATATTATTATAGCTTAATTTGAGTGAATAATTTAGACCTATGTAATAAATGTGTCTCTTATTTTTGAAATATGCCTGCAGAGAATAAATAATCAGCAATTCTTCAAATGATGAATTGCTCTTTGAACCACACATGAGCCTCACTTCATTTGGCTGGCATCATTAAGTCAAGTTCAAGGGGGAGGGAAAGGCTTTGGTATTTCCAGGGAAGACATTCCAAGCTCCACCTTCTTTGCTTCTTTTAGTAACTCTCTCCTCTGAGAAGATTCTATCTCTGGAAGTACAAGAGCACATTTAGGAAGCTGAAAAGCTGCTCTGTGCAAAATTGGTGGTTTTATGAGCTTCCCAATTATGTACTCAAAACTTATACAAAGCAAAATTTGTGTGTTAATGAAGTTTTATGGCAAAATCTCCATTCCATGTGATTGATCAGAACTCCTATGTGGATGGATAGTTTTGTCTTGGTAGATTTTTCCAACTTAATTTGAAAACTATCTAGGAAATATTCTTAGTGATCTTCTTATATTTTTAATTATTTTTAAGGGCTTAATGAATCATTTCAGCCAGTTCACTTTAATTCAAAGAGAATATTTTATTACTTATCCTTAAATTTTAAATTTATATGTATGTGCACATCAGGAAAGTACCTGAATTATTTAAAGCTTCCCTTAATATATGCAGATATAAAACAATAGTTTTAGGAAGGATGAAATATTTTTACACCAGAAGAAACTAGAAGAAATGCCTAAGAGCTGAAACACTGCTGTGTTTCATTTTCCTACATGAGTTTGTCAGCTGAAGCTTATTTTTCAGGTGGAGAAAACTTAAAATGCTAATCCCTTTTGATAACAGAATAAAGAAACCACATTGGACTTTTGCTCTTTTAGGTTAAAAACAAGACATGATTGCAATACTCAGATGGGTAGAGAAATATGTAACTAAGATATTGCACTCAATTAAAAGTTGCTTTATAAATCATATAAACCACACGTACATACACACACACAGTTTAACATTTATCCTCATTTTATTCATTTATTTATTTTCATCCTCATTTAAAAATGTACCTGCTATTTGCTTAAACAGGGAAACCAAGTTTTCTAAATCTCTTTGCAGTTCTCGAGGTACAGTACTTAATCTGGAAGTTTCTAGACACTGTTGATGCAGGAGACAGGGACTGCATATTGCAGAAGGTCAGAGAAGAGGTCCCCTGGCGAAGAGCGGAGGAGTAAGGGATGTTAGAGGGAACCAGAAGCAGGTGGAGTGCGAAAGCTGCCGTCTAATGAAGTAAGCAATGAGGTTTGCCCTTCATTTTTCAGTGCCAAGAGGTAGGAGTCTGTGCAGAAACCACTGTAGCGATTACGAGGTGTTTGTCCAAATGAGAGCTTGACATTTGTTCTCAGATATTTGGCAGACATGCTGGCGGTAGATTTGAGGGACCCACTGTGGTTAGGGCTCTTCTCAGAGCTCATCTTAAGTAAAGAGTAGTCAGTTATGGCATATATTCAGGATTGGAGCCTTGCTTTGTGGATGTGAGGGGAGATTTTCAAGGGAGCTGAGGATATCAGCTGTTCGTACAGCTTTTCTAGCAAAGGAAGAAGCGTCTGGTGGTCCCTGAGAGATTATGGCACCAAACTACAGGTGTGAGGGAGAAAAAATGGAGGAGAGCCTGGTTATTTCAGACGAATGCTGACTTTCCAGTTTCTGATGACGGCCGTAACTCAGTTCTCTTTGTCTGATCATGGCATATAGGGAAAGCAGTGACTTAGTTATCAGTGCTGCAAACTTTTTTGATTCACAAAGAAGACTGGGGAATGACAGCTGTCAGGAAAGATAAAATGTGGCACAAATTCAAAGAAGGGATTTTGCATGTGAACAACTGTGTGGGTGTTGGAAGCTGAAATATTTCATGTCACGATGTCAGCGATTCACCTCCTGTTTTGGGGTCACCCAGGGCATCCCGTACAATGTAATGTTGTGTGTGTTACCATATCTAAGAGCAGGTCCAGGTGGGGCCACTTTCCCTGTCATTTGTTGGCCTCCTACATACCAGCTTGACATTGATACATTGCCTTTTAATGAATAAATTCATTGAACGTCAAGGTGGCAGAGCTAAGAGAACACTCTGAGCATTTTATTACTCATTAGAGATATTTGGTCACTTGTAATGTTGGCATACTGTTGACTGTGTTTTCATTTCTATTTTTTGTAGCTAAATGGTGCGCCTGGAATACGTCTTGTTTCAAAACGCCTTGCATTTATAGTTTCCTCCACTTCCGTTTTTCTTTCTCAACATTGGTTCAATTGGAAATCTAGAAACATTATCTCCAGTTTTGGCCTCTGTCCACTTTCAATCATGTTAATGCATAGATATGTTTCATCTCTGCCTAACAAGGATGCCATTTTCTATCACTCAGAACCCTGCGTAGTATTTACTTTCCACGGGGCTCACTGTTTACTTCTGAGAAATGTTGCATGAGTCTGTGTCTTCAGCCTCCATCCCTGACCACCATGTCCAGCTGAATGTGGTCTACTCCGCGTGTCTGGGGGGGGTCTCACCAACCCCTAGCATACAATGTTCATGTCTCTAACTATAGATTCCTTTATGCCATTTCACCTAACTTAGTTGATATTTCATTTTTCTTTCTATGAAGCTATATGCTGTCCCATTTGTGATCAAATAAGTCCTGGTCAGAAAAATAATCTTTTGAAATACTCCCACTTACCATGACCTCTATCTCCTCTAAATTTTATACTCATAACCATAGGCTTCTTTTGTCTCTCAAAATAGATTTATAACTATAAGGGAGAAAATGCCATCAGATTCACTTCCTGCTCACTGTCATTCTGCTTAAGAGCATCTTAGTGATGAGGATCTAATAGCTGTCACTGTGGTCTCAGTATGCCATTAAAATATAACATTTATTGAATGATTGACTTGATCTATCAAGAAAGTTCATCAAAAATCGACTCTATAGTTCTTACGTGGCTCAACTTTTCAGTGGCCCTACCTTTTATGGAATACAGATGCCTTCTGAAATCAACTTATAATAAGCTATCACCAAAATTATCAAGGCCAGAGCACAAATGGACTTTGATTACAGGTGGATGTCAGCCCGCACATGGCAAATTGGGACTCTTCAATTTGCAAGTCTCCATTAAAAGATCTCTGCGACCTCGGCCTTAAGCTTTAGGAAAATCAATTTGTAGTTTTATAACCTAGGAAGGCCAGACACTGGTCTACTAAGTTCTGTGACAGAAAGTAATATTCAGAATCATCTGAAGGTCAGTCATGAGGAAAAGTTGTAGCTCAGTAAAAGAAATAAAAAAGAATGATTTCTAAAGTGATGCATAACATACCATTTCATTGCAGTTAATTCTATTTTCCACCTCTTTACTACAAGACAGTCCAAACATAAGAAATTCTAATTGTTTTCATACCCTGGAAAACACTTTTATGAAGAATTAAGTGTGAAAGTGACTTAGGTTCAGAAGTAATGAAATTATTCCTATGCCTCAAACTTATATTGTAGAAAATCTGAACAAGCCCAATTTATACAGTCAAGGGACAGACAGCCAGGCAGCAGGGCCTAGGGTAGAAGTCAGGTCTGCGAAACTTTCATGTGGCTTTTGCCCCAGCCGTTCCTGTTGCTTGTTTTTGTCATCTTCAATCAGTTAAAGTCACCTGACATTGTTGATTCCAACACTGCAAAATAAAGTAGCTAAACCTGATCTGCTCTCCCACTTTAGACAATACAACAAAGATTACATTTTAATGTCAGTATACTTGATTCAGAGAACTGCATTGCATAAGCTTTGTTTAAAATTGGAAGACAAAATATTGAGAGATAAGTGATGTACATTAGGTCAAATGCCTTTATGGGAGATTTTGATCTGTTCTCATAAAAATTAGCTGAGACTATTGCATGTATAACCGCTCTATACTATACTCCGCACTGTATAATATAAAGCAAGCAAGTTGGTCCTGGAATACAAGGAACCCAGCTTTAAGGTTGCATGATAATGTAGTCAGGCAAACAAACTAGGGGTGGAATATGCTTAACAATGAAACAGCTCTAAAGGTAATGACTGGAAAATGCCACAGACTGAGTTCAGGTGCCAGAGAATCTGGGAGACAAGAGATAAAATTCATTTCAGCTACTGCATTCAAATCTTCATTTATACTTAGTGTCCTTTTCTTACCTTACTCATTCAAGGAACTTTAAAGTGGGCTTTGAGGGAGAAGAACGTTAGCACAGAAGGAGAGCGCAAAATCTGGGGGCTGCAAGGCATCACACGTAGGATGTGTAGAGAAAAGGAAAGTTTTGAGCTTAAGGAAATGTGGAAATTAATTGGGAAGAGAATGTAAATATTTAAATGCCACTAGTTCATCACTATATCCATACAGTTGCCTGTTTGTTTTGTTTTTCTGTTTGTTTTTTACCAGCTCTTCAGCTGTGCCATTAAATTTACTCTTTAGGAATAAAAAAAAAAAGAACATAAGAAGTACCATTTAAAAGAATCTTTATTTATTTGTACAGGATCTCACTACACAGGTCAGACTCTTAGTGATCCTCCTGTCTCTGTCTGCCAGCACTGGGATCACAGGCGTGCACCATCATGCTTGGTCTGGGCCGCGGCTCAGGGCGCTCGAGGTGGGCCCAGCAGGGCCTGTGGTGCCGGGGATTGAACCAAGGTCCCCTGAGCTTGCTGAGGCAGGCACTTAGACTGGCAAGCTACCTCCTCAACCCAGGAGACAGCTTTACTCAACCTCTAACTAGCAGCTGCCACATGCTAAGCACCTCCAAACCCAACGTGTGAGGCCTTGTAAGCTGCTGTGGAGCCCGGCTGTACGCAAGCTGTACGCAAGCTGTACGCAAGCTGTACGTAAGCTGTACGTAAGCTGTACATAAACAGATGCATTCCACGTGCATTTCACGTGGACACTTCCTGGCTCCCTTCGTTTAGGTCATTTCTTCTTTTCTGCCAAGGTTCAGGGTCTGCGCCTTTTGAGCGCCCATCTTTGCTTTTCCATTTCTACTCCATCACACAGTGCACAGAATTCTCCATCCACAGGCCAAGGTCCTGTTCTGGAACTGAGTATAGTAAATACAAAAGTGACTATTATAGCAACTTCAGCAGTTACACTCAACCCTTAGGTTCATTGTGACATACCTTTCTTGGAGGTTTTAGTTATTAATTTTAATATTGAATTGTGTTCCATAAAAATTTCTTTGGTCGATGTCCAGTTTGGGACTGTGACTTTACATAGAACGAACTAATTTCTCCGTTTCTTAACTCAAAAGCTAATTTCAAGTTAAATTTCTTCTCTTAAGCTAACATTTTTTACCAGCTGATTGCAAATAATGAGTCCCAGTTTATTCAGCAGAATCTATGTGTAGCAGTACTAAATTCCGGTAGTGCCCAGGGACGACTAACTCATAACTAGTTCACGGTGAGTCCAGAGTCATCTGTCCATATGGAAATAATTATGTAAGAAGAAAAATAACTTTCAAGAGCAGCAAGGTATTAGATTCAGATTTTAGTTTCTGTTTTAGACCATGTTTGTAGTACAGAAGAATGAATTTTGGTGAAATAGTACATACACGTAACAAATTTTGCTGACTTTAAATTCCTTTAGCAACCGTTCAATTCCTTCCTTCTTAGCCTTGATTCTTTCTCCATCTCCAACTATTTTTCCTCTTCTTTTCCCTCTTCTCCTGCCTTCCCCCTCTTTCCTCTTTGTCCCCTGCCTTCTTTCTTCTTCCCCTTTCCGTCTCCTTTCCCATTTTTCCCTCATTCTGGAAATCAATTTTATTAAAAAAAATTACACAGAATAATGTGGTCAAAAATGAGGCCCAAAACTCTTTCCTCCAGAAAAGCTAACCATCCCTCCAGTCGGCACAGTTCCCTGAAGAAGAGATTCAGACGAACCCCAGGGCTGTATGTAATAATTGTATATTAGAGCTTCAAAGGTAAAATGTTGGACACTGGTGGCCCATTCACTGAACACTACCATGGAAAAACTTGGGGTGGGTGGAACAAAGAATTGCGTACTACTCAGTAACTTAGATTGTTTTCACCCTGACAGATAGCCAGCATATATTCTTAATTCTCTTAACATTTTAAACTATCCTAGACATCCTTTGGGATAGTATTTTTCATAATATGGAAGGTTACCACCTTCTGCTGCATTATTGTCGTTCTATTGATATGATCACTTGCTAAATAGAAGACCACCTAGAGTACATTAATGGACCCCTAGAAATAAAACCTGCAGCAGCAACGTAGCAAAATACAAAATCAATATATAAAACTTAACAGTGTTCATGCACACTGGTAATCAATTCACTGTGAGATAAATTAGGAAAAAAATATGATTCACAAGAATATCGAGAAAGAACTGGGGAAAAAGTAAATAAAGAAAAGAAGGGAGCTGGGGAAATAGCTCAGTAGAATAAGTGCTTGGCTGGCAAGCACAGGGCCTGAGTTCAATCCCCGGTCCTGAAAAAAAAAAAAAGAAAAGAAAAGGCTGGTGAGGTAGTTCAGCAGTATCAGCACTTACCTGGCAAGCACAGGGTCCTAAGTTTGATCATGTACCAAAAAATAACTAAATAGATATAGCTCAGGGACACAATGCCTGCCTGGCAAGTGCAAGGTCCTAAATGCAATCCCTGGTTCTGAAAAAAACAACATGCATAAAATAAATAATATGAATATCAAGAAAAATGAAATGCCTAAAAAATAACCTGAGGTAATGAAAGACTTCTATAAGGAAAACTATAGTTTTTCACAAAAGGAGATCAAAAAGGTTTTCAGGAAATGAAAAGATAACCTGATCCTGAGTAATCAGAACCAATACAGGCTAAATGAACATAATATAAAATTGATATACAGATTTAACACAATTCCAAACAAAAAGCTGAGCATGGCAGTGCACACCTATAATCCCAGCACTTGGGAAGCTAAGGCAGGAGGATCAGTGCGAGTTCAGGACCAGCCTGGGCTATAAAAGTGAGCTCAAGGCCAGCCTGAACTGCATAGTGAGACCCTGTCTCAAAAAGAAAAAAAGAAAAAAAAAATCCAAACAAAATACCAAGAACATTTTTTGCAGAACTGGAGAAAGCAATCCTAAACCTCATGAGGAACCAGAAGAGAAGCCGAGTACAAAAACAATCACAGGTAGCACAAGGAAAGCAGGAGGCATCCGAGCTGCAGAACTGAAGTTATACCACAAAGCCAGCGATGAAAGGAGCAAGGCCAGCTGCGAGGCAGACGTGTGCCTCAGCGGAACGGGATGCAGGATTCAGAAACAGCTCCAGGCCCAGGCGACTCTTTGACTGTTGGCAACAAGATCAAAAAGCATAAACTGGATGAAAGCCTCTTTACTAAATGTGTTGGAAAAACTGGCCACCCAAGTGCTGAAGATTGAGTTTAAACCCCTATCTCTCACCATGTACTAAATTATGCCAAAGTGGACTGAAGAGCCAGATAATAAAGAGAAACACAATCTTCTGGAAGTTAAAGTAGGGAAAACTCTTGCACTCACAGGCATAGACGAGGACTTTCTGAAGAGAACCCTCATCACGCAGGAAGTGATATCAGAAACCTTTCATGGCATTGTATTAAATCAAAATCTTTTAAACAACCAACAGAATGAAAAGGCAATGTACAGAACAGGATATATTTTCCAGTTACTCCTCAGAGAACTAGGATCTAGACTGTATGAAGAACTCAAAAAATTAAATACCCTATGATAAAGGAAATTGACAAGTGAGATCCACAGACATTTCTCAGAAGAATTAAAAATGCTCAATAGATTTATTAAGAAATATTTATCTTTGCAAGTCATTAGAGAAATGCAAATTAAAGCAACATTGAGATTTCACTTTGCCATAGACATAGTGGCCATCATAAGAAATTGGACAGCAACAAATGCTGGTGAGGATTAGGGGAGAGGAACCACTCATTTGGAGTGGGGAGATGTAAGCTAGCACAACTGCTAAAGAAGTCAGTATAGGTATTTCTTGAAAAATAAGAAGTAGAAAAATTCCATTTGACCTTATTACTCTTCTAGGTATATCCCCAAGGAACTGAAAACATCATATTGCAGGGACGCATGCATATCCATGTTTAGAGCAGGATGACCCATAATAGCTATGTTTTAGAAGCCACTCACCTGCCCATCAACAGATAATAGATAAAGAAACTGTGGAAGGCACACACAATGGAGATATTTTTCTGCCATAAAGGAGGATATATTTGAGTCCTTTATAGGAAAATAGGTGTGCCTTTAAACCATTTGTTCAGTGAAATAAATCAGATGCAGAAGATTAGATACCACATGGTTTCTCTCATATGAGAATTATAAATAAAATAAAAGTTATATAATAGGTAGTAGGGAGATAGAGTTTCCTGAGATGGAAAATAGATCAAGAGATGAAGGGAGGGGGAAGAATGGAAGGGGAACCAGATGAAAAAATAAAGAGAATTAAGTTGTGTTCTGAGTATGCAACAACTCCCTACAAGGAAAACAAAGAACACATACTGAAAACCATACTTACAAAAACTGTAAAAGACAAAAATAGGATTGTTCTTTTCTTGTATATCTATTCTCAGAGAGTTGAAAATTAAAGATAATAAAAACATAAAAATAGGCTGGCAGTATAGCTCAGCAGACTAAATGCTTGTTTAGGGAAGTGCAGGGGCCAGAGTTTGATCCCTGACATTGCATGCTGTGCTAGCCCCACTCTCAGGCACGCTGAGCTGGTGATGGAGTCTGGGCATGGTGGCTCGCATCTGTAATCCCAGCACTTGGGAGGTAGAAAACAGGAGGATCACCACGAGTCAGAACTACGTAGTGAGACCCTGCACACACACACACGCATAAAATAAAATAAAATAAAATAAAATAAAATAAAATAAAATATTCAATTTTCTGTGATTCAATTCCTGAGTTCTAAATTCTGAGATAAGGTAACACAACTACTAAATAATTGTTAAGTATATTTTATCAACACCTGCAAAGAACCATTCTCAGCTTTTCATGAGCTCTCAATTTGACATTCTTACTCAATGGAGAGACAACATTCCTTTTTGAGATGAAAATAGATGGTAATGAAGACTCCACCAGAAACTCTGCTCCTTCCCTGAAAATCTTGTCACCTCCTCCTTCTTTCCTGTCCACTAGAAGAGCCCTTACATGGAAGTTATGCTTAATCTGTCATGTCCAACCCCCTCCTCTTTCAAACTTGTATTTGCAGTTCTTGTCTCTTATTCTTTCTCTACAGGAAAACAGACTTTCTTCTCAGAAAAACAACTATGATTTTTTTCTGATTATAAAGTTCTCTTTTCTTTAGTAAACCTCAAGTGTGCAGTCCAATTCTCAAATCATTTTTGTCCTCCTCTTTTCTTACTGCCCAACATTTTATCAATAGTTTTCTACCAAAGGCTCACCACTGATTTTCTAAATGGGAAATCCAGTGGCATTTTCCTTATGGTTTGTCTTCATAATATTTCTTAACATTGTCTTCTGTAGATTATAATTTTGCCTGTTTTGTTTCCAGAAGGTAATACCCTTTTGATTTTCTAGGCTTCTCTATAACTTATGTGACTATCTACAATTTTCTTGGGTAATTATCTTTCACACATCAAATCCGTTAGGCTTCTTGAGAGTTTGAGTTCAGCAATTTCACATAATGACATTATTTTCTACCTGTTTGCATGTTATAAAGCGATATTTGTTAGAAGTCAATAATACATCTCTGGGGTGCAGACTGGAACGTTAACAACTTGGTGGACATTTTCAAATGGATTAGGTTTTCACCTAAAATTCAAGAGGTCATAATTATTGTTTTCCTCAATTTCTTTATCACTTATTTTTATGAATTAGCATTATAGTTTCCATATTTATGCTTTTAAAGTTAACATTGATGGGCTGCGGAGATAGCTCCATGGCACAAGCACCTGCCTGGCAAGTGCAAGCTCATGAATTCGAACCCCGGTCCGGCCAATAAATAAATAAATACATACATACATACATAAATACATAAATAAATAAAATAAAGTTAACATTGATGTCATTATCCTTTCAATGCTTACTCCATACACCAATTAGAGGACCAGGATCAGAGCCCTGTTGTCTTTTCTTCTTAAACTTCCAATATGCAGATTTCAGTCCCCATGTTTAGTTACATAATACAGCTCCAAAGAACTCCTTTCAAATTTCAGCATGAGAAAATGCTAGATAATAAGGCTTAAATGACAACTCAAATAAAACAGGAACGATATGGGCAAGCCAGCTGCCATAGGAGGGATACAGCTATGACACACATCGCGGAGACCCCAGCTACGTGGTCAGCTTTTCCCCAGTCTCTTCCAGTGAGCCTGGTGAACAAGCGAAAAGAGTGCTTACAATGAAGAGGATGATGTGGTGCTAGAGGAATGAAGTGGGCAAAGAATTTCACAGGAAGGGGATATTCAGACTTAGGTCATGGTGCCAAAATTTAAAGTCTAAAATGTTGACAGCTGGTGAATGACACGGCCATGAAGACAGGTGAAAGCTGTTGCCTCCATATAGTCAGCTATATGACGAGAAGCCACGTACTGCTGAAACTATTCGTTGCGTATTTTATGTAAAGAAAATCCCTCAATGGGTTGCCACCTCCTGACGTCTTCATGTACTGTGTGCAAATATTAATTATTATTTTTATTTTCCTTATACTAACCTAACTAAAAATAACAGGATTACTAATAATTTATGAAAGCTTTTAAGGGCTATAAATCAGTTACAATCGTTTGCTTGATCATTAAGATTGTTTTGCGTGGGTTTAGCTTGCACAGTCACTTTTCGGTTTCTTCATTACTTTGCAAAATGAAGAACCGCTGCAGTATCCATGTGGCTGCGGCAGTGTTTCACACGTGTCTCATGCTGAATGCTGGGTGTTATTGCTCAGCAACTTCCTTAGACTGCTTTGCATCGGGGTATCGCAGATGGCAGAGAGGGAGTTTTGTCAGTGGCTTTCAGGCATCCTTCTGAGAATTACTCACTTGTGTGCCGCAGGCAGCTGCGATCATCAACCGCAGCTTTCCACCCCTGTCTGGGCATCCTCCTGAGAACTGCTGACTGGGGGTGCAGGGAGCAAATTTATCAGTAATGACTTTTTTTTTTTTCTGTAATTCTGTAATTTCTGAAAGCTAGAAGTAACTCTCCGACCTTTCTTTACCAGCCCTTCCAACCTATGTCTCCAGGTCACGGTAATTGATCGCTTCGCGCTGCTAATATCTCCAGCAACGTGTTTTCATAACTGCCCCTGACTGGCACAACATTTGGGCCCAGGAGTAGGGAAAGGACCACCTATGGGTGACACTTGTCTCGATTCTCCTGTCTTGATGCCCTCAGCTAATGAGATAGAAAGGCCTTACTGTCTTCAGTGGGAAATGCAACTGTTGGCCATGAGACACTGATCTGCATTGGATCACTTTTGGCCGTGGGTGTATAAAGCTTAATGAGAGTAGATGTGCAGTCCTCGTGGCTCTTGGAAAACAGTGGCAAAAAAGGTGAGAAGCACGGGGCTTTGTAGGATGAGATCCGCATGGAAGCTGCACAAAATGCTCAGGGCTTTAGTTCCGAACTTGAGGCATGCAGAGCAAACTAGAATGCTAACATCCGGACTAAAGAATCTTGCTTTTTATAGTCCTAAGACTGATGTATTAAAAATTAGACCCCAAGTTTGAATGTGTAAGTTGCACAATTACAAGGAAAATTAATATCCAGGCTCGGTAGTACTCTTTAGTAAAGTGTAGGGCACTGACTCTGTCTCTCTGTCTGTCTGTGTCTCTGTCTGTGTCTGTCTGTCTGTCTGTCTCTGTCTGTCTCTGTCTCTCTCTGTCTCTCTGTCTCTCTGTCTCTCT
>PVKN010027292.1:0-13571 GCA_004027915.1 Capromys pilorides | reverse complement strand
TACCTCCCTCTTTTAACATCCAAGCAAAAGTGTCCTATATTTTTTCTGGGCATGCGTGCTACTATCATTTATAGTCGTCTTTTTTTTGCAATTAGATGTTTAGCTCCCCACTCCTAGAAAGAAGGAGTCAAGCTCCTATCAGAAATGCTATGGCTCTGGATTCCCTACCACTCTCTCTCACTGCTGATTATCAGAAGGCTTGGAAACACTTCAGCCATGATGCAGACAGGTTAGTAAGGAATTAGAAGCAAAGCTGAGGGACCCCAAGGCACTTGGCCTTCTTTCTTCTAGTTTCTAATGTTGCAGCTCAGCAGCTTGGGAAGAGAACTTCTGTATACACAGCTCACAAGTCCACAGAGACAGGAGGTTCCACGGAGACTACACTTGTTCAGATCTATGATATTTTCCTGATCACGGCAAGGACCTGGCATCTGGCCAGGTTTAACAGAAGTCGCTCACAGAAGGAGCCACGACTCATAGCAGCACCATTGCAGTTTTCCTTCCGGAGCTCACCCAGCCCTCCAGCCACACTGCCATGCAGGTCCACTCCCTCACTCCTATGCATGGCCGTCTCTTCAAGGGAGGACTTCTGCATAAGACGCAGGGCCTTGGGCACCAGTGTACAGGGCTGGCTGGATGCACAGTAGGCCAAGCAGCTGACGAAGAAAGGTGGGAAAGGAGTCCTCCACCTCCACAAGTGTACCAGAAGAGGATCAGGTCCTCCTGCAAGGGTGGTGACAGTTCTATGCGTGGCTCTCAGGGACACTGCCAGACCCATCTGAATGAGTGACAGCTACCACAGGTGGACATCTCCCTGAGCTGTGAATGTCATGCACACAACACACTGGATCATCTGCTCAGCACCTCCACCCCTCCAGCTCTGTGTGCTCCTCTTCAACATCCCCACTGCTGTGCAAGCACAAGGCAAATCCAAGTCCAGCAGGAAAGGAAAGAGAGGTCAGGTGCAGGCTGCACTGGTGAAGCAAGGACTGCACTACAGCGATTGCTTGGTTGGGATTTTGTTCTACACTGTGTTTTGTCTCTTTCTTTATCACTGTGTTCCCAGGCTAGCCTCAGACTCTTGGGCTCAAGTGATCCTCCCGCTTCAGCCTCATGAGTAACTGAGATTCTAGATGGGTGTCACCATCCCTAGCTCTCTGCAAGTTTTTTTTTTTTTTTTCCTTCAAACATCAATTCAGTACACTTCTGAATGATTCTCTAATTTAGATAATATCTTTTCATTACCAATTAGGGCCCAACGAGACTGAATCACTCTCTGGAAGTCTTGAGCCAATCTGCAGCTGGCCTGTGATTTAAGCCAGGGTCTGTTGACTCCAGTGCTCAAGACTTTTATTACTGTACTAAAACACTTTTAGCCTTTGTTTCCTCTGTCTGCTCCAAGAAGCAGTAACGAGGGTTCATTAAAGTAAGCAAAAAGCAGTGATTTGTAAACACTCAGCTCTAGAAAGTCAAAGCAGAACATGTTCTAACCTTTTAGAGGCTGCTGTGGGCCCGGACGCAGCCTTGGAGCAGCTGGGAGAGCTGCCTGGGTGACTCACCCCAGCTGCACGCACACTCTGTCTCTTTCTTTTTTTCTTTCTCTTTGGCTTCGTGTGTTTAGATTAAAACATGGAAAATGTAATGGAATCTTGTAAAGAGAAGAGTGAAAAAAAAATTACAACAGAAGCTGGATTCCTACAGGCCCTGAGATATGTTGAGAGACAAAAGCTGCCAGGGGCTGAGCCGAGTGGGGGCTCCCACGAGAACCTCGTGCCACACATGGCCTCTCTGATGGGATTGCATTGCTGTGGAGCCATAGACCTGACACTGCTCTGGGGAGGGGCTGTTTCTGGGCACTGTTCCTCCATATAGGTCAAGAACGATGTGGCACTGGGGGAAGCTGTTTAAAGCAACAATACACAGCAACTAACAATCAAGGACAATGTTATAGTGAGGCATGGTGTCTCACAGCTGTAATCTCAGCATCTTGGAAGGTTGTGGCAAGAAGAACACAAATTCAAGTACCATTTCAGAAACTTAGTTACTCAAGCAAGACCTGTCTCAAATAAAAACTAAAAAAAGGCTGGAGCTATTGCTGAGTGCAATGGCTCTGGCTTCAGCACCACCATCCCCACTACCCCAACTTTAAAAAGTGTCTGGCTTTTGAGGAGTTTTCTAGAAAAGCTATATTTGTAAGAACCCAGATCCCCCTGGCTACGTATTAACACATTTTCTATGTACCACATGTCCAGGTCCAAGTGATCGTTGGAGACCTGGTTGTATAACAACACTACTTACAGCCTACACTCCTTTTCCGAGCCCCTCCCCTGCTCCTCCGTATCTCTGCGCTGCCAAGGAAAATGTCTGGCTGTCAACTGCAGACTTGGCTCTACCTAGTCTCTAAGCTGTCCTTTCAAGCCTTACAGAATGTCAGAGCCTGCTTCATCTCATGATAGTTTGGGGAAAAAAAATATCTTCTTAGTTTGGTAATTAAAGTTCTAAGACACAGCTGTATCTATCTGCTCTCCTATCTATTGCTACATAGCAAAAACTCAGTAGTACAAAATAATTACCTGTTTGGTCACTGTTCTGGCAGTGAAAGGGAGGACAGGGTGCGGAGGGGCAGCTGGTTTCTGCTCGAGTGGCATTGGTTAGAGCAAGACTGGCCTCCCTCCTCACATGCCTGGAAGTTCCTGTGGCTTTCGATGGCTAACACAGCCTCCATTTTCAGAAGGTAAAGGAGACTCTTTTCACAATACCACAAGCATCTCAAGTGGCAAAGCAGTAGCTATGGTGTTCTTGCTCAAACTGATGCAATGTGACCTCTAATGTTCTACTTAGCCAAGAAAGTAACAAGGCCAATTTAGATTCAAGTGTGGGGAAATACTGTTATCTGTTAGTGGAAGGGCTTCCAAGGTGCATGCGTATTTTAAATCTACCAGAATGTGCTTATAGTGCCCAGAAATGCTCTTTGCTTGTATATCAGCATCCTTTAGCTGTGACTTCCAATCCATTTCTAATGGGCACTGTTCACTCTGCTAAGCCTGGTCTCTGTCTTGAACCATACTCTGTAGGATTCTGGGTGTCACTTCCTGGATCCTCAGATAACAACTGTACCCCTAGATTCCAACCAGAGTCTTATTACGAACAGAAATACTTTCTAGCCATGGACAAAATAAAATCTTTTTTCCTCTAACCTTATTCATAAAATTAGAGCCTTGGATTTTAAAAGGTCATTCAACAAATGTTTCCTGATCTCTAGGCTGTTTCCTAGGTCACTAGATACTTAGGCAGTTTCTGACTTATGGTGAGTAGACATGTCCTCAGAAAAATTGCATTTTAACATAACTGAAGATGGGATATAAAATGCTCTTAGGTGAAAGAATGATAAGGTTATACTAGGAAGCGTGATCACACATAGAGAAAACTAAATCCTGCTTCATGTGACACGAGGATGGGGCAAGATGAAGCGTGGAAAGCGTCTCCACAGGAGAACTGGTATCTAGCTGCAGCTAGAATCCAGCTGCTAGCTGTCTCAGAGTCATGGGGAGGTCAGCCTAGACTGATGAATCAGAATGGCCTTGGAGCCTGTTCATCCGGACCAGCCACAATAGGAAGTGAAGCTATCACCCACCCAGCAAGTCCAGAGTGGGGAATAAGAAGGGGTTTTACTTAAACTTGCAAGTAACTCTGCCACAATATGGCACTGAGGATGGTGTGCAGAGAGCCAGTGAAGTTGGCCAGACCTCAAAAAGAGAACAGAGACAAGGTGTGGCCCAGAAATATGGGTCTGCTCAGAAGAAAAGGTCAGAGCCAAGGGACATTTCTACAGAGAATCACCTGGATTTTCTAGAGAGGAAGACTAGGTGTTATGGTTTGTATGTAGTTGTCCCCCCCAAAGCCTCATGTAAATCATGGGCTGTCAATCATGGGGCTCAAGGGATAGGGCCAAAAGACCAGAACAGGGCTTGAGGGTCATGGCCAAGAGAGGGGCAAACCGTTAAACTGACAGAGCCCCCCGCCAGGCGGCAGTTTTCCTGGAGGTAAGGAGTGAATCATCCTGGACACGGTGGCATAGTCTCGAGGTCTTGCTATATAATTCAGGCTGCTTTAAATTATGAAACCTCCAGTAACTGTGAGCTAAATAAACCTTTCCTCCCCTAAGCTTGTGTGTTAGGTATTTGCCCCAGCATGAGGAAAACTAAGACAGAATTTGGTACCAGAGAAGTGGGGTCGTTACTGTGGCTAAACCTGACCATGTGGATTATAAGCTTTTGGGAATGGATATTGGAAGAGACAGAAAAGGTTTGGAGATACCGCCTACGAACAAAGCACTGGAACAGTTTTGGCACTTCTGTAGGGGAGGGTCTGGTCAGAGCCCAGACCAGAAGATTGATAGAGAGCCAACATGTGAAGAGCAAGCTCGGGGGTTTCTGCTGGAAAGAAGTACTGCATTGACTGTTGGACTACAGATCATTGGTGTTTTGGCTTGGCCCAGAGTCTGTCTGAATTTTTCCCATGTCCAGAGATTTTGCCTGAGACTGAGATTAAATGTGGAGGATTGATTAATCTTTCAAAGGAAATCTCAAAGCAGTCAAATGTTGGGGCAGTGGCATGGTTATTGCTGGGGCTCTTAGTCAAATATATGTTGAGAATGAAGAGCAAAGAGCCCAGCAGAATGAATTAAATTGTTAAGAATTTGACCAGAAAGAGTCAGGAAGGCTGTGGACTGCAAAGATGCAGTTGAGATCTCCATTGCCCAGGAGGAACAGAAGAACAGAAAAGATGTCCTGAGGGCATCACAGGAGGTGACAGTTTCTTGCCCTTTGAAGCCTCAGAATAACAAGGGTGAAGGACTTTGCTTTGAGGAGAAAGCCACAGAGCCCCAGGTTCCAGAATGGAGGCAGTGGCCACACCAGGTTCCAGAATGGAAGCAGCAGTCACACCAGATTACAGGATGGCACCAGAATAGAGAATTTGTTCCTTGGAATCAGGGTCAGAGTGTTTAGAAATCCAGGCACTCAACCCTACAGCTAAGAGAGAAGAAAGCCTGGCTACGGCTCCAGGCTGGCAGCAGCCCTTGGCATCATCCATATGGCACTGGTTTTAGGTGCATGCAGAATGCAGGTATTCTGAGGTTAAGAAGGCTTCCACCCAGACTTCAGAAGAAGGCCTGGGGGGCCAGGTAGTGTGCCCCAGGGAGGGCAGTGTGTGAAACTGTGAGTGAAAAGACTACTCTGTGGAAAATCCTGAAGTTTGGAAAAGCCAGGAACATGGATCAGCTAAGGAAAACTGCAAAGAGGGAGCAAAACCAGCCTAAGAGAGAAGCCATGGGAGCTACAACCACCAGAAATGCCATAAGGGTGCAGCCACATGAAGCTCACAATGTGCCACAGATTGGTTCAGATGTTCCAAATGCAACTATAGGACTTAATGCTTGCCCTGCTGAATTTTGGACTTGTTTTGGCCCCAGTGGTTTGCATCCTCCTGTACATACCTTTTGGAATAGCAGTGTTTATCTTGTGCCTTTGAATGTTCAATATACTTAAGTTATCATTTGTATAGGTGCTCAGAGTTGAGAGTTTCCCTTGGATCTTGGAGGAAATGAGACTTGGACTTTTCAGCAATGCTGAAACTGTTGGGACTTTGGCAACTCTTAGAGATGGACTAAAATGCTTTCTGCAGGAAGGGGTGTACATGAGACTTTGGGGGTCCAGGAGTGGAATGTTATGGTCTGCATGTAGTTGTCCCCTCCAAAGCCTCATGTAAATCATGGGGTTGTCAAGCACGGGGCTCGAGGGGTGGGGCCAATGGACATGGACAGGGCTTGAGGGGCATGGCCAAGAGATGCACGAGCTGTTAAACTGATAGCACATGCTGTCAGAGGTTCCCCCCTTACCCCCAAGGCAGTGGTCTCTCGGAGGTATGGAGCAAATCATCCTGGACAAGGTGACATAGTCTCGAGGTCTTGCTATGTAATTCAGGCTGCTTTAAATTATGAAACCTCCAAAAACTGTGAGCTAAATAAACTTTTCCTCCCCTAAGCTTGTATATCAGGAACTTGTCCCAGCAACAAGAGAAAAGTAACTAAGACACTAGATAAATAGAGCAAAGAGAAAAAAATCAAGGAAAATACAGAAATTTCTAAATCTAAAGTATGTAAGCATGAATGCCTTTAGCAAAGTTCTGGCACTGAGGAGAGAATACTTTTGGAGAGAATGAGAGATATAGGACATAAGATGTCAGGAATAGCCAAGCATGGACACGTCTATGTAATGGTTAGAAATGAGAGTCTGAAGCTTCAAAAGCAAGTAAAGAGCCCTAGACCAAAGAAATCAGTAAGAAGATAAGAGCAGAAGCCAAAGCAGTAACTAAGTTTTCCAGGAACCATGCAGAGTGATAGTTGTCCAACTTTAAAGCAAAAGAGAATCACCAGGAGGGATGCTGGTGTAGGAGATCTGAAAAGAGGCTAAGGGATGAACATCTGCAGCCACAAGCTCAGGACCATGTCCTGGGAGTCGCTGATGCAGACAGAGCACAGGGATATGTCTGAGGCAATTCCTCAGAGCACCAGAAGATCAGAGAAACAAACATGGAGAAACCAACAGTCTAAACAGATATGGGCTGAACTATGTCCATCAAAAGTTTGCTTCTTGTAGTTCTAATCCTTAACTCAGAATGTGCCTATATTCACAGACAGGACCTTTAAACAGGTAATTAGGGAAAATGAGATCGTATGCATAGGCCCATGTGACTGAAGTGCCTGTGAGTAGAGGGAATTTGAACATAAGTAAACTGTACACAGAAGGACAGCCAGGTGAGGACAGCAAAGGAAAACGGCATTCTATATTCCACAGAGAAAGATCAAAGAAGAAATAAGCCCACATGATGCATTTATCTAGGACTTCTATATTATGAAGTTCTGAGGACCTAAACTTGCATTGTTAAGTCACCCAGTCTGTGTACTAACATCTAAAATGTCTCCCAAAACTGTCATGTGTTCAGGGATCAAGCGTTCAGAAAGTAGTTATATATATATAATAAGGGCTCTGATTTCACCAGTGGATTGACCCACTGACAAACTCATAATTTGATGGAATTATTGAAAGTAATAGAAATTTAGGAGGTAAGACCTGGTTAAAGGGAATAGGTCACACCCATGTGACCTTGGGGATTATACTTTGTTTCTATCACCTTCCTTTCTGGATCTTTCCCTTTTGCTCTGCTTCCTTGCTGTCATGAGGTGAATAGCTCCCTTCTGCCATGATGTCTACCATGACGTCTCTGCTTGGCCTAAGCCTAGATGCAATGGAGCAACAGGCCATGGACTGAACCCCTTAAAACTGTAAAGCTAAAATAAACCTTTCTTCCTTTAAGTTAGCTTTCTCAGGGATTTGAAAATAACAATAAATATCTGACTAATATATTATGGAAACTTTAGAAGGGGTCAGAGAAATAACTCAGTAGAAAAAGTGCTTGCCTGGAAAGCACAAGGGCCTCACAAGGATTTCAATACATGGTCCCACAAAAAAAAAAAAAAAAAAAAAACCTTAGAAAACTGGTATAGAAGGGCTGGCAGTTTAGCTCAGTGGACTAAGTGTTTGCTTAGGGAAACACAGGAGCCAGGGATCAATTCCTGGCCCTGCCTGCCATACAGGCCCCACTCTCAAGTGCACTGAGCTGGCAATGGAGTCCAGGAGTGGTGGCACACACTTGTAATCTCAGCACTTGGGAAGCAGGAAACAGGAGGATCACTATGAGTCTGAGCTGCATAGTGAAATCCTGTACAAAAAAAAAAAAAAAAAGACAAGGAGACTGGTACAGAAACTAAAATGGAAAAGCAGATAAGTCAGAAATAAAATCAAAAGGAAGTGGGGCTAGGGCATAACCTAGAGGTAGAGTACATGCTTAACATGCACAAGGGTTTGGCTTCGAGTTTGAGCATCAACAATAAAGAAACAAAAGTCAATGGAAGCAAAGTACAACAACAAGGCAAGGGAAAGAGTGGTCCTCAGTGTCTGATTCTATAGAAATATCAAAGATAATGAGGCCAGCAAGGAGGAGTACTAATAAATTCTTAATAGAACCAGTGGCAGCAGGGTGAAGAGGCAGAGCACAGATTATCACAGGTCATGGCTGGGCTCGACCTTGAGGAAATAGGGAGGTACAGACTCCACTTTGTAACAGTGCAGCAGCTACCAGGTTAGCGTTAGTATAATCCCTTAAGAGGATAGCCTATTTGAAGGGGAATATTTTTAGGTTGGAGAAATTCAATGTATCTTGACCAAAAAAAAAAAATAATAATAAAACAGTAGGTAAGATTATTCTGAAGATTTTAAATCATTTAAAAGCAACCAGAAAGTTAGGAAGAATCAAGAATTCCAATGTAGCTAAAAAAGAAAAGGAGAAGAGGGTGAAAATGAGGAACAGAGCAATGAGGGACAGTAGGAGTGTGTTATACTTTCCCCAACACAGAAGGAATAAAAGATGGCAAACATAATAAATTTTAAATAGAATGTTGGGCAGGGTGGGAGCTAACACTTTTTAAAGCTAAGTGTTTTCCTTATAAAGCTAGCATTATCAGTGGGGAGAATTGGGTGTTGCAGATAAAAAGATTTTATTTAGGTTACCTGATAGCTAAGATATGTTGAATGAGAACTTACATGCTTCTAATTATGTGTACAGGACAGAGACAATCTACTTTTATCCAACTCACAAAATAAGCAGAGATAACACACCATTCTTTCTCCATCTGAACATAGCCATCAAACTTCACCAGCCATGACTCAGACAACACAATATGTGCTTAAAATCTGAAGATGTGAGAGGAAGGAGAGGCACTGGGCCCAGGGAGGCCTCACAGCCATTTCAGGTAGGTGAGATGGCTTTCGTGCTTTTGGGTCACAACTGTCAAGTGAGTTTCTTGAACATGTCACAGAGGTCACTGATAGTAACAGAGTGCACAAATCTTATATGCTCATCATCTCGTAGCAAAAACACACGTCACATTCATCACCTCCGGTACCTACAGACAAGCATGTAGTGGAGACAACAACTCTACTCAAGTAAGGTCAAAGGAGGGGGGCTGCAGGTTGCAAAGACCTGACAGGAGACCAGGAGGGCAGGAAAAAGGAAGCGACTCACACATGGAACATTCATGGAGATGTACGTAGTAACTTGATCTGTGCCCAGGACAGACAGTCTTATGAGACTCAGGTCACTTAGGCCAGAAGAGAGAGATCAAGCTGAGAGACAGAAGGTACAGTTGGGAGCTTTTCTTGCTGCTAAAGGGGCAAGAACTCTGCAGAGAAGGAAGGCCGGTCACATTCACACCATGCAGAGGTGCCTGGGGCCAGGGAGAGAGCGAAGGGAATCTACCAGAAAGGAGCCCTGGGGATGCCACATGCATCAGCACACATAGGCAGCCTGGATGGTAGAGGAATGGAAAGAGAGCTGAAAAAGGGGCACTGGGGTAGGGAGAAGGAATTTAGGGAGGCCAAAGGTCAGTGAACACAAGGACTGGAATCTTTCAGTTGATTGAGCAAATATAGACAATAGATCCCTTAGCAAGGGCACCTAAAGGTCTGGTGACAAGTGAGTAGTGGTTTCCCATGTGGCCTCGACATTTTTTCTGAGGCTGTTATGCAACAGTCATCACAAAGAGCCCCCAAGTGAACTCTGCCACTTCATGATCTGAGCAGGTCACTCCCTATAGATGCATCATCTGACCCACAAAACACAGGAAACGATGCTATCAAAAATGACCTAATAAATAATATTGAATATTCAATTAAGAATTCCACTAAGACAAAAACTTGGCTAGCACTCAGGTACAATCAAAATTCTTGTTAATCTAAAAAATACTGACATTTCCATCTTGGTCTGTATTTACCCTTGTTTTCCCTGGTGTTTATTCAACTAAGAAATTCTCCTTGGAATGGAATGAATACTAGTGTGATATATTGCTTTTTGTTTATCTATTTTGAATTTTTTTTTCCTTCAGAGAACATATTCTTGCACTGTTTTCCTCCTAGAACTGAAGTTTGAACCCAGCGTTCTCTCCCACAGAGCCACATCCTTGGCCTTAAGAGGTGTAAACTGAGGTAAAACCACTCTTTCTGAGCATTCCATCAGTCTCCAGTGCAGATTCCTTTTGTCTTGTGTCAAAGCAGAAAGGGAAGACTTGAAGAGACAGTGGAAATCGAGTTAGAGGAGCATTTGATTATGTCTTGCCAATGCCTCTTTGTCTCCATCTAGTTCCTAAGTGTCTTCTAGGAGCTCAGGAAATTTCCATTTTGGCCTTGATTACAAAGAGCGCTATTAAGTAATCTCTTCTTTTTTTAAGGTTAAAAGCCCCATATGTGGTCTCACATTTATAAACAAAACATATAAAGTTCACAATAGAATAGAACAAGATCTCTCATTACATCAAGAATAAAATTCTTGCATGCTATTCATTTCCACAAGGCTTCAAGCAACTTAGAACGAGATTGAGTTTCTTTCCCATTGTCCAAGCCTTCCTGGGCTTTTCGTAGACCAGATCTCCACCAGCCCATCGACAAGTTATCCTTCCCTGAGTAGTCACTACTTATGAAGTCAGCTGTTCTAATAGAGTTCCCTGAAATTTTTGCAAGAGTCAAGACTCAAGTACTGAAGCACTAATGATGGAATTTCAGACCCTGAGACAACTGAATGCATGCTGGAGGAAACAGGTGCTGCTTACTGCTCATTAATCAACCTCCTTGTGTGCACTGACAGACAGGGAAACAGAGTTTGACTCATCTGTCACCTGATCTGACAGTCAGTGCCCACAATGAGACCACCCAAGCAAACTAGAGATGTCTTGGTGTCTGTCCCTCTCAGGGTGGCCACATTTTCTCTGCCTTACCAAAGGCAGCCAGCCACACAGACCAAGCCCATTTGTAGCCAGCCCTTTTCTTCCTTGGCAATCCAAAAGCAAGCTGTTGCGTCTGCCAGCCTGACCCACCTGTCATGTGTCTCGCTCCCCAAACAGCTGGTGAAACCAATACCTCACAGCACCAGACCCTGCAGTGGAGCCAAGCTTGGCTAGGGAATTAAACACACACTTGTTCCTTCGAGCTCCTTCTGACAATGCAAACACATCATGACAAGGAGCACACCATTCTGAGCCCAGCCACAAAGCCTTTGGTTTTGATTACATGAAATGCCTCTGGTGAAAAGGAGCTATATTTTTTTCTAAAGCAATATGTGGCATCTGACTCCAGATTTTGGGTAAAGCCCAAAAACTCTGTCTTGTAGAGTGCTCATACTCTACTCCCACAGATCCTAGCTAAATTCAGTCCTCAGTTAGGCCAGCCCTCCCAGCAGCAGGGAGCCAGAATGGAAAGCTTTTCCCAGACATAGCCCTGCGGGGCTAAGATTTTCCCAGGCGGAGGCAAAAAAAATTACGATTTTTCCCTCTTCATTGGCTCCATTTATCTGTAAGGCAATTACTTGACATGTTACATTCTTCGATTGTAAATAGATCCAGGGATGGGAGGCTTCCAGGTTATAGCTTTCCTGCCAAGTATCAGGTGTCGTGATCCTTATCTTAGAACAATAAATTGAAGACTGCAGATCTATTGCGGCCATCTGTCAAAAACCAGGCTGTTCCGGGTGAACAGCCTGGCAGAATGATGTTGTAGCCGTGAAGAGAGAAAAAGTGTAAAAGTCAATGAGAGAGTTTCATGGTGTTGCACCACCATGATTTGGGGGTGGCTTCAGCGAGGTAGGGAGATGGCAAAGAGCTGACATGTGGAAGGCTTTTCGTCTCCTCCTAACCTAAGTGGCCCACTATACCCACTACCTACACATGATCATATGATTCCCAGCACCCCCTTCCTGCACCCGCCACCACCCAAAAACAATAAATATCCAGTGAAGTCACTGTGATCGTTTTCTTTATTCCATTTAAACCCAGTCTTTAAAAGGAAGCAGGACCAGAAGATTTTGACCTTGTCTCATTTACCTTTGACCACTCTCCTTTGCCTACAGGATAAAGCCCAAATTCCTTAACCTTTAACCAGCAAACATTTGAGACTTTATTGATTCCATAGCATAGTCCTAATAAATCATAGAGTGTTATACAAAAAAGAATCTAACCAGCAGTGACTATGGTGGACAACCTGCACATACTCACCAAAAGAATAAGCGAAGGAACCAAAAAGTGAACCAAGCACACAGCATCCTCTCTATTTGCCTGTGGTCTCATTGCTTGCCTTTATACACATGTATGGTAAGTGATTTCGAGATTATTTGTAATAATATCCAATGCAATGATAATTTTCTGTTCATAGTTGCTATATAGCATTGTTTAGAGACTAATCACAAGGAAAAGACAGAACAATCCTGTTTCTATAATGGACCAACATGTTGTGACTCATCATGGTCTTCTGGACTGGCTGGCTGCCCCCAGCCCATCTCTGCACATCTGTGTCCTTTGCCCTTCTGGTGTCTATCTCTGGGCAGTCCCTGCTTCAGAGTGCCTCTCAGGCCTCTGGCCCATTCTCTCCTAAACACAAGTCTACGCCTGTGTCTCTCAAGCACCAATGCTACAAAGTCAGCTCTCAGTCATTCTTATATACACCTAGTTCCCCAACAAGTTCTACAGTCCAATGGGATATGGACCTAAATTTATCTCTCAAAAGTCAAAGACAACTGGTACTTAGTGAATATAGTTTTAGCTCTAGAAATCTCAAACACTGATAAGTGTCATTTCTTTGCACAAAATTAATCTTAGTTTCCTAGAAGTCCTCCATAACCATCTTAGGGAATACACACCTCAAAAGAAGGACAGCTCCATTAATTTATTTCTAACAAAGAACAAGTTAGGCTTTTGTGGAAAGTTGTTATTATGTTCCTGAAATTGTTAATGCTGTTGTTATTGCTGGTTCAAATGACAAAATTAATTTAGGTCCTTGAGGGTGGACTTTAGGCATGAGGAAGATTATAGTTACTCTAGACTTTAAAACTAATATAACTTATGATAGTAACTCAGCCAACTGGTGGCTCACGGCCATAATCTCAATACTAGAGATTCTTAAGTAGGAGGATCGCCACAAATTTGAGGCCAGCCTAGGCTACATAGTGAGTTCAAGGCCAGCCTGAACTACATAGCAAGATCCCATCTCAAAAATACAAAAGAAAAACGGATAGTTATTCAAGTTACTAAGTTTAGTTTATAACTGTCTGAAGAATTTAAGGCATTCATTATCATATATATCTTAATTACTTGTATCAGATCATAAGTAATCTGATACATTTAATAATCAAGGTTTTGTAAAAATTCAGTGTCCTTCATTGCTTTAAACCGTATGCATAAATCTATTAAATTTGACTGTTGTCAATACCTCACTTACTCCTAAAAACTAAAACTTTTCTAAAATATAAGTCATTTTGTTTAACTTAGTGTTTTTGGTTTTGGTTTTTTGCTTCTCATTTTTTTGAGACCAGGTCTCACTCTGTAGCCCAGATGTGTCTCACATTTCCTGAAATCCTCCTACCCCAGCTTCCCTAGTGTTGGGACTATAGCCATGTGCCAAGTCTTTTTA
>PVKN010027291.1:0-13567 GCA_004027915.1 Capromys pilorides | reverse complement strand
TTTTTTTTTCTTCAGTGGTTATTTCTGTTCTGGTTTCCTCTATACGTTTCTACAATTGTTTTTCCACTTCAGATTCTATTAATTCATGCATTTCTTTTTTTATTTCAGATGTTATCTCTTATCTGAAATGGTCTGTCTATCTCAGATTCAGAGGTTTCAGCTGCATGATTCCTATTTTCTTCCATGGTAGCATCTCCTGTGTTTGATTTGGGTGGGGTTGGGCCCTGTGATTGTATCTTACTCTTTGTCGTTGTCATTTTGTATGGCAGTGATCTTTGTACTTTGGTGAAGTTATGCTGTTAGCACCTATGGGAGTTTGCTCTAGATCTACGAAGCTTGTTCCCCTCCAGATGTGCTTGGCTGCGAGTTGGAGCACAGGCTGCTGGCTGATGTGAGGCCTTATGGGTCAGGACTGTGGGTGGAGTCAGAGCTCTGGAGTTGGAGCTGAGGAGTCCGGTGGCTGTGCGGGCCAGACGAGATGGCGGATGGGTTCGGGACTGGAACTCAGGCAGGAAGAGCCAAAAGATGGAGGCAGGCCAAGGGTCCTTACCCAGCACAGCCGCGTGGGACAGACTCAGATAAAATTCTAATAATCAAGTATATTATTCCAAACTAAAAATACTAATATAGATAGATTCTCAAAAAAAAGTTCCTATTTTATATCCCTATTTGTTCCTAACATTGATGCCAAACTGAAAAGACAAATCTTGGCCCTCAAACTCCACAGGAAAACTTACTTAATCTAATTTTCCGTGTCTTCAATAATAGAGACCAAAATTAACTATACACACTGCCAACTTTTGACTGTGATACTCGGGACTCCCATCAAAGCAGGGCCTTGACAAAGTAATGCTGAGCCCAAACAATGCTGTCACCCAAGAGAAGTGCAGTGAAGAAGGACACTGGGCATGAGCTTGCCCCAACTTCTAGTCATCGCTAGGACATCTACAAGCTTGAGGGTCACTGGAAACATGAACGTCCTGTCTACCAGAGAACGGGTAAGTCATCCAATCCCTGCCCTCACAGAAAACCTCACTACAGCTAGATCCGTATATTTGACCTACTTAGTCTTGCCGCTGAAGAGCAACAACAGAGCTCAGGTTCCATGTCCTACATCAAGACACCTTTTTCAAGAGTCCTGAGTCTCGCTAAACATTTCAGGTAAAAAAAATCTCTTTTCTTGCTGACGTGGAGACCACATACAGTGTTCTTCCTGAGTTCTAAAGTCATCATATTAGCTCTACAGTCTCCGTAGTGGGTGTTGATGGCCGACCTGCATGACCCCTTCAGACAGGCCCTTTCCTTGCTGACATCAGACACTGTTCTTCACCCATAATTTCCTTGTGATCCCAATATGTCCCATACCTCTCATGGGGAGAGACCTCCTCCAAAGAACTCCACTTCTCTTTCATCTCTCTATCCCACCACAGTACACATCCTACAAACCCAGCCTCGATGTACAGCCAGCTCCTCCTTCTTCCCTTGTTGATCATATACTCTGAGGTACTTCCAGTCCCACTTGTGCCACACATGCTATTCCTAGACAAGTGTGTCTCAAAGATCCTACAGTGCTTTTCTCCATCCTCCAATACCTAATAGCTTCCAAACATCAAAAGAAACACAAGCCCACCACTTTTTGCCTCCTTACAAATGGTTTTCTTAAAACTGCTGCTCTCTGGCAGACAGGGTATTCATGTTTCCAGTGACCCTCAAGCTTGTAGATGTCCTAGCAATGACTAGAAGTTGGGGCAGGCTCATGTCCAGTGTCCTTCTTCACTGCACTACACAGTATCCTTATTCTTCCTACACTCAAACCCAATGGCTCCTACTATTTAGTTCAAGATCTCTAAATTATTAAAAATATGGTTATTCCTATTCACCTGGTGATGCCAAATCCCTCTACAATGCCCTCTCATATCCCTCCTTCCACTGCTCACTTTACTGTCCTAGACCTTAAAGATGTCTTCTTCACCATTCCCTTACACCCAGATTGCCAAAACCTTTTTGCCTTCTCATGGACTAATCCAATCTCAACAGCTCCCACAGACAGTCCTGCCTCAAGGATTCAGAGACAGTCTTCACTTCTTTAGCCAAGCTCTAGCTGCTGACTGACCTCAAGACCCTTGATCTCTAGCCCAGCCACTCCTTCAATATATCAATGACCTCCTCCTTGCTACCCCTCTCATGCCCTGGCCCTAAAACACACAGCTACTCTTCTCAATTTTCTGTCAAGATGAGGTTACAGGATCTCTCCCTCCAAAGCTCAGATAGCTTCATCACAAGTCAAATATCTAAGACTCACCCTCACCTCCACTACTCATGTAGTCACCGCTGACCACAAAGTCCTTCGTGACCTTCAGGTGACCACCACAAAAAAACAGATTTTATCCTTCATGTGGCTAATTTCTTCTGCCTCTGGGTTCCCAAAATGTTCCTTGTTAGAACCCCTTGCCCCCGCTGCTTCTATACATTTCTCTTTTCACAAGCTACAACAAGCGCTCCTAAGCACTCCAGCTCTCTTTACCCAGCCCAACTCGGCCTTTTACCCTATATACTTCTTTTCAGGGTCACACTACAGTGGGCATTTTACAACCTAAAAGAAGCCATCTTTTCAGGCAGAAGCCTACCTTTCTAAACAACTACAGACAACATAGTTGACAGATAGACTCCATGTCTCCACACAGCAGCTGCCACATTATATAACAAATGCACTTAACGTTCATAGTGGAAACTTCTGTCACTATTTCCTCTTGTAGTGCACTCAATCCTACCACTTTCTTCTGTACCTCTACTGAGGCCTCTTAATACAGTTGTACCAAGGTCCTACAGATGACCCTGACTCCCTTTCCTCACACTGATGTAAAACTAAAGATAGATACTCCTCCTCTTTAACAGGGTCATGGTAAAATGACACAATCAGATCATAGCCCCCTTTTTGCTTCCCTTCCTGTGTCCTTTAATTATGATTATGTGTACTTATAACATGCTGTCTTTTTTAAACTTTTCAAGGTTTCTTCAGTATCCCATGCAAGCCATCACTAATGATAAACTTCCAGTCTTAGCTGAGACACCTGGCACTAACTTCTACATGGGCGTGAACTGTCATCCTATCAACTCCCCTCACCCCCAAGATGATGCCCCTGTTCAGCAGGAAGTAGTCTAAGAGACACATTGCCCCTTATATAACAACCAAAAGATGGGAATGGTAGGTTCTGGCCCTAGTGCGAATTGCTGAATCATTATGGTGGTCATCTAATAATGCTGAAGCCCTTAAAACAACAGCTTATCTTCCCAAAGACCACTTCCTCCTTCTTCTCCAAGTCAGCACAGGGTGCAGTTTCCTTTCACCTGTCCTGCCACCTCAGGGAAGGCCCCAATCAGCTCCTCAGGTAGACCTAAACATCCTCCTCAAACCCCACCGCTGGCAAAAGGCCATAAAAGTCTCAGCCTCCCTTTGTTCCAATTCAGAGAATTCCTTATCTTCCCTGAATTCTCTCTGTGTCCTCCAGGAAGAAAATAAAGCCCCTTTCCCCTTTTCTTTCCACCTGTTTCTCTGCTGCGCTACTGTGGAAAACCTATCAAGCTTTAGATTTGAAACATTCTTGTTTTTCTAGGAACTTTAGGGGCATTGTTGTTATTTATGTTATTTGTGTTTGCAGTGGTTTTCTGATATGAATATGCACGGCTATAAACTTCTGTCTGAAGATATCTTTCCTAATGTCTGATAGGTTCTGGTACATAATACCAACATTATTTTTGATTCTAAGAATGATATATTTTCTTCCTTGAGTCCTTCTGTTATCTAAAGATTATCAAAGAAGGTATTGCTTAGTCTCCAAGTGTTTGTATGACTTCTGTGCTTTGGTTTCACCATTGATTTCTGGTTTCATTGCAGAAATGAAACCTATTAACATGAAACCTGTTAACAGGTTTTATGACCTTTTAATATTCATAGGATAGTGAAAGTTTTGCCTATTTATTTAAACCTCAATTAGTGTCTAGTATTTGGTCTATTTTTGGATACTGTTTGGTGTGCTGCTGAGAATCATGTGTATTATGGTGTCATTGATTGGAGCACTGTATAAGTATTTGTTAATCCCATGTTTTGAAGATGTTGCTTAACTCTAACATTTCTTTGTTGATTTTATTTGTTTAGTTGATTTGCCTATTCATGATTTGAGCTATTTATGCCTGCCCCCAGTATAATTGTCATGTCTTATATCTGATCTTTTATGTCCATTTTTATTGACCTTGTGCAGTGAGTGTGCCGTGATTGCTGAAACTTTATTAGTAGTTTTTTGCAATTTGTAATTTATACTTTTCATTGATCCTTTAAACAATGTTTAGTTACTTTTACTTCCTCCAGTCAAGTCTGGCTTGAAGTCCATCTTGTCTGAAAATAGGATAGTTACTCCTGCATGTTTTCGTATCCAGTTTCATGAAATACTTTTTAATTTGTAGTCTGTGAGTCTCTTTTCAGATTAAGCGTGCTTCTCGCATGCAACATATTGATGAATTTTGTTTTTAATTGAATTGGCCACCTTCCTCTCCATCTACATCTCCTCCTCCTCTTTCTTCCTTTTCCTCTCCCTCTCCCTCCTTCTCCTCCTCTTCCTGCTCCCCCTTTTCCTTTTTCCCCTTCTTCTCTCATCCTGTCCTATACTTTTGTTCTACTGGACCTTTTGGCACTGTTAGTTTCATTTTCTCTTTCTGGAATGCCCTTGAGAAGTTTTTGGAGTGCTGGTTTATTGCTGTGGATTAACTTATTTCTCTACCAATGTTGAAGTGCAGTTTATCAAATTTGGGTTGGAAGTTGTTTTTTTTTTTCTTCACTCTCCAGGCCTTAAGAGCTGTGTTGAGAAGTCCACTGTAATTCTAATGGGTTTAGATGTATAAGTGATTTGTTACCTTTATTCAAGAACTTTTATTCAATAGCTTTTAATAGCTACTAATAGCATTTGATTTTTATAATTTTGACTATTATTGTAGAGAAGTTCTTTTTTTACTTCAACTCTTTGGAGATCTATATGCTTCCCTTATCTGGGCATTGCATTCTCTCCATATAGTTGGAAAGTTTACTATTATTTTTGTAAACAGGGCATTTATGTCATTTATCCTTCCTTCAGATATTTTCCTAAGCCCAATTAGCCTTAGGTTAGTTTTGTGATATCTAACAGTTGTTAAATGCATTTTCCATGTTGTTTTAAAGTATTTATGAACATATGGCTAACTACATCAGCCCTATCTTCTAGTTTTGACACTGTTCTAACATTGGTTGTCACTTTTGCCACCCATACTTACAGCAAAATTCTCCTTAATTTCTATTTGGTATCTTTGCATGGATTCTAGTTCTCTGCTGAAGTTGTCACTCATATTTTATATTGTTCTTATTAGCTTAACTAGCTTTTCATTGATGTCTTCTGCCAGCTAACATTATTTTGTTTTTCACATCTATATGTTTAGTTATCATTGAGATATTTATGTACCTTTTAATTTTTATCATTTTGTGTAATTCAACCATCTGTATTTATTTCAAGTACTTGTCTTATTATTTGCAGTTTTTGAAAGCATTTTCTTACTGTTTTCTCATGTTTATGTTGTGTTTGGGGATACGTGTACAGGCACATGTGTGTACATGTGCTGAGTATTGTGATTCTATTCTAGTGTAAAGACTTGCTATACTTCATATTCTCTTTATTGTCTAACTAGGCCTCTCAGTGCCCAGTGGTACACTCTGAGCATGCCTAACTGTAGGGCTTTACCTTTCTCCTAATATCTGACAAGCTCTATTATTTTGGGGAAGGAAGTGTACCTTATAATTTCCAATGCACCCATTTCTTCAGTAATAAACTGCATCATTGCTGATGTTACAAAGAGAATCTATATATTGATGTACAGTACAAATTTGCTAATAGTAACTACTATGATACCCTTGTAATACCAAGGAAATTAGAAACAATAATAAAGTAAAAATAAATCTGGATATTTATATACCATGAGAACTAGTAAAAGCTACCACTATACCACCCTTAACAATATAAAAGAGCTTTGTGATAATAAAATAGATATAAAATTAAACCAAATATTAACACAGAAAATATCTACTAAATGTAGCAATTATAATACTATTCACTATAGAAAATAATTCACCAATAATAAAACCTAAAGATTAACAAAGCATAGTGGTAATGCTAAAAAAAATGCAGAGGGCTTCCTGCCCTCCCCATTGTTTCTTCCTGGAGCTGCCAACCCTCTTCTGACTTTACTCACATTAGCAGACTTAGGGGCCCCTCCACAGGAGCTGGGAGAAATGTCTAAAACTGCCTCATTCTTTGCTCTTCTTTATTTTCAGTTTCTTCACTTTGTCTGTAGTTTCTAGGTTTCTGGTCAGCTCTCTCCTGAGTGCTAGAGTTTTGCTGTTACTTTCTTCACAAAGTTAGTTTCCAATTCTTGCAACTCTAGGTCCAAGAGAGACTATATTTTCCTACCTATCTTTATCTTTTGTTCTAAACTTGAGGGTCAATTTTAACCAACATAAAATTTCTGGTTAACTATTCTTGTTCTTTCAGTGTCTTCCTTAATGACTTGTGAGAAATCTGTTGTTAGTTCTCTTTCAGATTCCTTATATCATTTTTCTCTTATTTTGAAGATTCTTAGTTGGTCTGTATCTAATTGTCATTTATTTCAGTGCATAGGTCTTTGAGTTTAATTTGTCTAGAATTTGTTAGGCTATTTAGATTTGTATAAACTTCACAAATTTGCTATTTTTTCCTGCCACATTTCCTTAACTTTTCTTTGTGCATATTTCTATCTTCTTTTTTGCTTTTATTTTGAAGAGTAAAAACAAGAACAAGAAGAACAAACTCAAAGACCTATGCACTGAAATAAATGACAATTAGATACAGACCAACTAAGAATCTTCAAAATAAGAGAAAAATGATATAAGGAATCTGAAAGAGAACTAACAACAGATTTCTCACAAGTCATTAAGGAAGACACTGAAAGAACAAGAATAGTTAACCAGAAATTTTATGTTGGTTAAAATTGACCCTCAAGTTTAGAACAAAAGATAAAGATAGGTAGGAAAATATAGTCTCTCTTGGACCTAGAGTTGCAAGAATTGGAAACTAACTTTGTGAAGAAAGTAACAGCAAAACTCTAGCACTCAGGAGAGAGCTGACCAGAAACCTAGAAACTACAGACAAAGTGAAGAAACTGAAAATAAAGAAGAGCAAAGAATGAGGCAGTTTTAGACATTTCTCCCAGCTCCTGTGGAGGGGCCCCTAAGTCTGCTAATGTGAGTAAAGTCAGAAGAGGGTTGGCAGCTCCAGGAAGAAACAATGGGGAGGGCAGGAAGCCCTCTGCATTTTTTTTAGCATTACCACTATGCTTTGTTAATCTTTAGGTTTTATTATTGGTGAATTATTTTCTATAGTGAATAGTATTATAATTGCTACATTTAGTAGATATTTTCTGTGTTAATATTTGGTTTAATTTTATATCTATTTTATTATCACAAAGCTCTTTTATATTGTTAAGGGTGGTATAGTGGTAGCTTTTACTAGTTCTCATGGTATATAAATATCCAGATTTATTTTTACTTTATTATTGTTTCTAATTTCCTTGGTATTACAAGGGTATCATAGTAGTTACTATTAGCAAATTTGTACTGTACATCAATATATAGATTCTCTTTGTAACATCAGCAATGATGCAGTTTATTACTGAAGAAATGGGTGCATTGGAAATTATAAGGTACACTTCCTTCCCCAAAATAATAGAGCTTGTCAGATATTAGGAGAAAGGTAAAGCCCTACAGTTAGGCATGCTCAGAGTGTACCACTGGGCACTGAGAGGCCTAGTTAGACAATAAAGAGAATATGAAGTATAGCAAGTCTTTACACTAGAATAGAATCACAATACTCAGCACATGTACACACATGTGCCTGTACACGTATCCCCAAACACAACATAAACATGAGAAAACAGTAAGAAAATGCTTTCAAAAACTGCAAATAATAAGACAAGTACTTGAAATAAATACAGATGGTTGAATTACACAAAATGATAAAAATTAAAAGGTACATAAATATCTCAATGATAACTAAACATATAGATGTGAAAAACAAAATAATGTTAGCTGGCAGAAGACATCAATGAAAAGCTAGTTAAGCTAATAAGAACAATATAAAATATGAGTGACAACTTCAGCAGAGAACTAGAATCCATGCAAAGATACCAAATAGAAATTAAGGAGAATTTTGCTGTAAGTATGGGTGGCAAAAGTGACAACCAATGTTAGAACAGTGTCAAAACTAGAAGATAGGGCTGATGTAGTTAGCCATATGTTCATAAATACTTTAAAACAACATGGAAAATGCATTTAACAACTGTTAGATATCACAAAACTAACCTAAGGCTAATTGGGCTTAGGAAAATATCTGAAGGAAGGATAAATGACATAAATGCCCTGTTTACAAAAATAATAGTAAACTTTCCAACTATATGGAGAGAATGCAATGCCCAGATAAGGGAAGCATATAGATCTCCAAAGAGTTGAAGTAAAAAAAGAACTTCTCTACAATAATAGTCAAAATTATAAAAATCAAATGCTATTAGTAGCTATTAAAAGCTATTGAATAAAAGTTCTTGAATAAAGGTAACAAATCACTTATACATCTAAACCCATTAGAATTACAGTGGACTTCTCAACACAGCTCTTAAGGCCTGGAGAGTGAAGAAAAAAAAAAACAACTTCCAACCCAAATTTGATAAACTGCACTTCAACATTGGTAGAGAAATAAGTTAATCCACAGCAATAAACCAGCACTCCAAAAACTTCTCAAGGGCATTCCAGAAAGAGAAAATGAAACTAACAGTGCCAAAAGGTCCAGTAGAACAAAAGTATAGGACAGGATGAGAGAAGAAGGGGAAAAAGGAAAAGGGGGAGCAGGAAGAGGAGGAGAAGGAGGGAGAGGGAGAGGAAAAGGAAGAAAGAGGAGGAGGAGATGTAGATGGAGAGGAAGGTGGCCAATTCAATTAAAAACAAAATTCATCAATATGTTGCATGCGAGAAGCACGCTTAATCTGAAAAGAGACTCACAGACTACAAATTAAAAAGTATTTCATGAAACTGGATACGAAAACATGCAGGAGTAACTATCCTATTTTCAGACAAGATGGACTTCAAGCCAGACTTGACTGGAGGAAGTAAAAGTAACTAAACATTGTTTAAAGGATCAATGAAAAGTATAAATTACAAATTGCAAAAAACTACTAATAAAGTTTCAGCAATCACGGCACACTCACTGCACAAGGTCAATAAAAATGGACATAAAAGATCAGATATAAGACATGACAATTATACTGGGGGCAGGCATAAATAGCTCAAATCATGAATAGGCAAATCAACTAAACAAATAAAATCAACAAAGAAATGTTAGAGTTAAGCAACATCTTCAAAACATGGGATTAACAAATACTTATACAGTGCTCCAATCAATGACACCATAATACACATGATTCTCAGCAGCACACCAAACAGTATCCAAAAATAGACCAAATACTAGACACTAATTGAGGTTTAAATAAATAGGCAAAACTTTCACTATCCTATGAATATTAAAAGGTCATAAAACCTGTTAACAGGTTTCATGTTAATAGGTTTCATTTCTGCAATGAAACCAGAAATCAATGGTGAAACCAAAGCACAGAAGTCATACAAACACTTGGAGACTAAGCAATACCTTCTTTGATAATCTTTAGATAACAGAAGGACTCAAGGAAGAAAATATATCATTCTTAGAATCAAAAATAATGTTGGTATTATGTACCAGAACCTATCAGACATTAGGAAAGATATCTTCAGACAGAAGTTTATAGCCGTGCATATTCATATCAGAAAACCACTGCAAACACAAATAACATAAATAACAACAATGCCCCTAAAGTTCCTAGAAAAACAAGAATGTTTCAAATCTAAAGCTTGATAGGTTTTCCACAGTAGCGCAGCAGAGAAACAGGTGGAAAGAAAAGGGGAAAGGGGCTTTATTTTCTTCCTGGAGGACACAGAGAGAATTCAGGGAAGATAAGGAATTCTCTGAATTGGAACAAAGGGAGGCTGAGACTTTTATGGCCTTTTGCCAGCGGTGGGGTTTGAGGAGGATGTTTAGGTCTACCTGAGGAGCTGATTGGGGCCTTCCCTGAGGTGGCAGGACAGGTGAAAGGAAACTGCACCCTGTGCTGACTTGGAGAAGAAGGAGGAAGTGGTCTTTGGGAAGATAAGCTGTTGTTTTAAGGGCTTCAGCATTATTAGATGACCACCATAATGATTCAGCAATTCGCACTAGGGCCAGAACCTACCATTCCCATCTTTTGGTTGTTATATAAGGGGCAATGTGTCTCTTAGACTACTTCCTGCTGAACAGGGGCATCATCTTGGGGGTGAGGGGAGTTGATAGGATGACAGTTCACGCCCATGTAGAAGTTAGTGCCAGGTGTCTCAGCTAAGACTGGAAGTTTATCATTAGTGATGGCTTGCATGGGATACTGAAGAAACCTTGAAAAGTTTAAAAAAGACAGCATGTTATAAGTACACATAATCATAATTAAAGGACACAGGAAGGGAAGCAAAAAGGGGGCTATGATCTGATTGTGTCATTTTACCATGACCCTGTTAAAGAGGAGGAGTATCTATCTTTAGTTTTACATCAGTGTGAGGAAAGGGAGTCAGGGTCATCTGTAGGACCTTGGTACAACTGTATTAAGAGGCCTCAGTAGAGGTACAGAAGAAAGTGGTAGGATTGAGTGCACTACAAGAGGAAATAGTGACAGAAGTTTCCACTATGAACGTTAAGTGCATTTGTTATATAATGTGGCAGCTGCTGTGTGGAGACATGGAGTCTATCTGTCAACTATGTTGTCTGTAGTTGTTTAGAAAGGTAGGCTTCTGCCTGAAAAGATGGCTTCTTTTAGGTTGTAAAATGCCCACTGTAGTGTGACCCTGAAAAGAAGTATATAGGGTAAAAGGCCGAGTTGGGCTGGGTAAAGAGAGCTGGAGTGCTTAGGAGCGCTTGTTGTAGCTTGTGAAAAGAGAAATGTATAGAAGCAGCGGGGGCAAGGGGTTCTAACAAGGAACATTTTGGGAACCCAGAGGCAGAAGAAATTAGCCACATGAAGGATAAAATCTGTTTTTTTGTGGTGGTCACCTGAAGGTCACGAAGGACTTTGTGGTCAGCGGTGACTACATGAGTAGTGGAGGTGAGGGTGAGTCTTAGATATTTGACTTGTGATGAAGCTATCTGAGCTTTGGAGGGAGAGATCCTGTAACCTCATCTTGACAGAAAATTGAGAAGAGTAGCTGTGTGTTTTAGGGCCAGGGCATGAGAGGGGTAGCAAGGAGGAGGTCATTGATATATTGAAGGAGTGGCTGGGCTAGAGATCAAGGGTCTTGAGGTCAGTCAGCAGCTAGAGCTTGGCTAAAGAAGTGAAGACTGTCTCTGAATCCTTGAGGCAGGACTGTCTGTGGGAGCTGTTGAGATTGGATTAGTCCATGAGAAGGCAAAAAGGTTTTGGCAATCTGGGTGTAAGGGAATGGTGAAGAAGACATCTTTAAGGTCTAGGACAGTAAAGTGAGCAGTGGAAGGAGGGATATGAGAGGGCATTGTAGAGGGATTTGGCATCACCAGGTGAATAGGAATAACCATATTTTTAATAATTTAGAGATCTTGAACTAAATAGTAGGAGCCATTGGGTTTGAGTGTAGGAAGAATAAGGATACTGTGTAGTGCAGTGAAGAAGGACACTGGACATGAGCCTGCCCCAACTTCTAGTCATTGCTAGGACATCTACAAGCTTGAGGGTCACTGGAAACATGAATACCCTGTCTGCCAGAGAGCAGCAGTTTTAAGAAAACCATTTGTAAGGAGGCAAAAAGTGGTGGGCTTGTGTTTCTTTTGATGTTTGGAAGCTATTAGGTATTGGAGGATGGAGAAAAGCACTGTAGGATCTTTGAGACACACTTGTCTAGGAATAGCATGTGTGGCACAAGTGGGACTGGAAGTACCTCAGAGTATATGATCAACAAGGGAAGAAGGAGGAGCTGGCTGTACATCGAGGCTGGGTTTGTAGGATGTGTACTGTGGTGGGATAGAGAGATGAAAGAGAAGTGGAGTTCTTTGGAGGAGGTCTCTCCCCATGAGAGGTATGGGACATATTGGGATCACAAGGAAATTATGGGTGAAGAACAGTGTCTGATGTCAGCAAGGAAAGGGCCTGTCTGAAGGGGTCATGCAGGTCGGCCATCAACACCCACTACGGAGACTGTAGAGCTAATATGATGACTTTAGAACTCAGGAAGAACACTGTATGTGGTCTCCACGTCAGCAAGAAAAGAGATTTTTTTTACCTGAAATGTTTAGCGAGACTCAGGACTCTTGAAAAAGGTGTCTTGATGTAGGACATGGAACCTGAGCTCTGTTGTTGCTCTTCAGCGGCAAGACTAAGTAGGTCAAATATACGGATCTAGCTGTAGTGAGGTTTTCTGTGAGGGCAGGGATTGGATGACTTACCCGTTCTCTGGTAGACAGGACGTTCATGTTTCCAGTGACCCTCAAGCTTGTAGATGTCCTAGCGATGACTAGAAGTTGGGGCAAGCTCATGCCCAGTGTCCTTCTTCACTGCACTTCTCTTGGGTGACAGCATTGTTTGGGCTCAGCATTACTTTGTCAAGGCCCTGCTTTGATGGGAGTCCCGAGTATCACAGTCAAAAGTTGGCAGTGTGTATAGTTAATTTTGGTCTCTATTATTGAAGACACGGAAAATTAGATTAAGTAAGTTTTCCTGTGGAGTTTGAGGGCCAAGATTTGTCTTTTCAGTTTGGCATCAATGTTAGGAACAAATAGGGATATAAAATAGGAACTTTTTTTTGAGAATCTATCTATATTAGTATTTTTAGTTTGGAATAATATACTTGATTATTAGAATTTTATCTGAGTCTGTCCCACGCGGCTGTGCTGGGTAAGGACCCTTGGCCTGCCTCCATCTTTTGGCTCTTCCTGCCTGAGTTCCAGTCCCGAACCCATCCGCCATCTCGTCTGGCCCGCACAGCCACCGGACTCCTCAGCTCCAACTCCAGAGCTCTGACTCCACCCACAGTCCTGACCCATAAGGCCTCACATCAGCCAGCAGCCTGTGCTCCAACTCGCAGCCAAGCACATCTGGAGGGGAACAAGCTTCGTAGATCTAGAGCAAACTCCCATAGGTGCTAACAGCATAACTTCACCAAAGTACAAAGATCACTGCCATACAAAATGACAACGACAAAGAGTAAGATACAATCACAGGGCCCAACCCCACCCAAATCAAACACAGGAGATGCTACCATGGAAGAAAATAGGAATCATGCAGCTGAAACCTCTGAATCTGAGATAGACAGACCATTTCAGATAAGAGATAACATCTGAAATAAAAAAAGAAATGCATGAATTAATAGAATCTGAAGTGGAAAAACAATTGTAGAAACGTATAGAGGAAACCAGAACAGAAATAACCACTGAAGAAAAAAAAA
>PVKN010027290.1:0-13572 GCA_004027915.1 Capromys pilorides | reverse complement strand
CATCTCCTGCACAGCTGAGAGACATCTACTTATCTTTTAAGACTATATCAAAGGTTGCTTCTCTCCCCTATCTTCATATAGTTGAGCACTGCCTTCCTCAAATTCTAGTTTTTCTATAGTTGTGTCATAGCAACTATAGTATGTGATTGTGCTGGTTTTTCATATATGTCTCCCTGTAGACCTCAAGTCCTTCAAGAGGTAGATCATTTCTTATACTTTACCTCATTCCTAACACATTTCGTGAAATAATTTCTGGTCATCAGTCATCTTTTACAGAGTTTTCTATGCAATTATTTGCACTTTTTTCCAACTAAATCTTTGGATTACTTTGTCAGTTTCCAGGGGAGAGCTCATTAGTATTTTCACTGCGATTCTATTTAAATTATAAATAATTTAAAAGAAAATTGATTTCTCTTCACCACAGTCTTCCAATTCAGCAATATGGTGTTTCTCCCTATTTATACGAGTCTCTTTTATATATTTCCCAGTAACTTTTTATAGTTCTCTTTTTGTAGGTTTCACATGGTTCTAATTAAGATTACTCCTAGGCATTTTGGATTTCATTCAGAAAACTTCTCTAGTATAGCTGAGAATGCCCATTGAGCCCAGTGATAAATCTGAGCTGTGATTCTAGGGCCCACATTTCCTAGACCATGTGGTCTGACAGTAATTGAGACCATGTAGTGTGGTGGCTATGTGAATGAGCTTTGGTGTCCAGACAACTGTGACTTTAAATCCTGGCTCTTTGCTTCTATGTGACTCTGTTCAAGTTATGTAAGCTTTATAAAGTCTTTCTCACCTGCTTCATCTATAGTACAAAACTAGTAATAGCATCTCTCTTCATAGGAGTTTGGCAAGTAATATGGATAATGAAAGAGGATGTTTAGCAGTGCACTCAGCTCATAATACCTACTCAATAAATGTGAACTAGCATGTCCATGCTGCAGACAATGACAGAAGGTGGATATGTGTACACAGCAAAACTGAAAATAGAAATACCTTGAAAGCTGCCATTTGGCTAGGGGCTAGGGTGGAGCTCAATGGTGAAATATGTGCTGAAGCCCTGAATTTACTACCCAACAACCCGCAAATGTTGAAACTGTCAAAATCAAGGAAGCTGGAAAGGAAA
This sequence comes from Capromys pilorides, assembly GCA_004027915.1. Lineage (NCBI taxonomy): Eukaryota > Metazoa > Chordata > Mammalia > Rodentia > Capromyidae > Capromys > Capromys pilorides. The sequence continues at coordinate 12,443 of PVKN010027290.1, read as the reverse complement.
AAAAAAAGGAGAAAAAAATGGGTAGAGAAAGGCAGCATAAGAAAAGGTGCCCCTGAAAGAGTCATGAGGGTCCTTCTTGAGCACTGAATAATAGAGACTCCATCTGGACATGGCTGTATGAGTACTGGAATCACATACAAAGATCATGCCAAGAAAATCTCCACAGCATGAGGACAGAGAAGGAGAAAAAAATGGCAGGCATAGATAATGTTAGCCCTTGAGACACGGTTTTCTCCTTGCAAGACAAACTTGCTCAGGACAGTATAGATCAAAGAATGAATCTGAAGTGGCCACAAAGGGAAGTGAGTATGGCCTTTGAGGAAGAGGCAAAGAATGTTTGAGTGATAGCTGGAGGAAGCTGTCCCTGGAGATGGCTGATAACTCTGTGAGCCGGGAAGCCCTGAGTACGGTTCACTATTATTAATTGTACCATATATTATGGAAGATGTTGGTGATATTTAACTACAAGATTAGATTCCTTTTCAATGTAGATGGGCATGTCATAGGGAGAATAGAAGGGAGGGAGAAAGGGGAGGAAAAGTGATGAGACAGATTGGTGTCTCTATGTGAACACTTATAAAAGTGAATACTTGGGCCATATACACCACAGATTTTGAATTTTAATCCGTGGGTGTTTTTCCATAGCCAGTTTGCACACATGAAAATGTATTTACTGTACATAATATTGCTTGAGGGCAAATCAATTAATTAATCTGATTGAAAAGAAGCTGAAGGCTGAGAAACTCTGTAGAGAGCATATGGGAAAACAGTCCATTGCCTGCTGTTTTTGTTCAAAATCCTTGATGCTCCCAAGCATATCTTCAAGCTCAACTCATACACACCACTTGGAGGTAAGAGATCCATTATTAAGTAGCACATATTTTACATGTTCTTGAATGGTCTGGTTTGCTAGAACACTACCATTCCAAAAGCCCTCTGATACAGTCAAAGGGCTTCATTGGACAGATGGGACCATTGAGTTCAGGCATGTGAAACGACTTACAGTTGTGTGATGAGGGCTAGGCAGAGCCATGGCGGAAAGACCTATGGTGGAAATGGCTTTCTTGACTTCCAGTGCCCTTTCTCACCACCATCACATGGGGTCTGCCTGTTTGTGGAAACTCATAGGACATCTGTCACTCAGTACCTCCTCATCTTGTTCCTGAGACCCAGGGTGTGTAAGACATGTGTTAGAAACCTAGGAAGTTAAGGATTTTCCTTTTGAAAACTAGAGCAATGTGAACGTACCAAACGCTACGTGTGAAGAAGAAGAAAATACTTTTCAAGAGCTAAATTGTATTTTTATCTTTGTGTTTTCCAATGGAGATATTTCTGCAAAGTTTTTTCTTTTTTAAATTCATTTTATAGCACCAAAAAGAGATCTATCTGAACAAGGTCTCTGAGGTAGGCTGGGTCAACTCTGCTCTTCTTCAGGCCTCCTCACGGGGACTTAAATGTGTCTCCTGATGTTAATTATCACATTGGATTCTAATTATGTGAGTCTACAAAACTAGAGAAGGCTTTCCATCCCATGTATCTGTGTATCCTCCAAGGCCAGGACTGAGTCCGATTCCCTATCGATGTGCTACATAGTTTATATCTAGATGCCCCCCAAAAGCCTCATGAACTCATAGGTGAGGCTTTGTGAGGCAATTGGATCATGGTGGCATAATCCTCATGGTGGGCTGGACCCCCAGTGCTTTTAAATCTAAATATGATTTGGGAGCTGAAGCCTGGTTGGAGGAGGTTGGTCACTGCAGGTGTGGCCTGGAAAGGCCTGTCTCTCTCCCCACACACACTTTCTCATCTCTTTCTTTACTTCCTACTGCCATGCCATAAGATATTTATTCTCTGCCACGTGCCTCTTCGGGTGTATTGTGTCTCAGCAACAAGCAGAGAAAGTAACTGAGACAGTGTGGACACCATGGTAAAGGGTCAGGGCCTCAGAAATGCATACAGATTGAATGTAGGGAACGGAAAGAATGTTGAGGGGAAGGCTGTGGGCTTGCATGTTCACTGTGCAGCCTTTGATCTATCGATTAGTCAATCAATCACTTTCAGTATCTCTGTCCTCTTTGTATAAGGCTGTGGGATAGTAGTAATTGAACCTTCACTACTTCCCAGAGGGTTGTGAGGCTAAATGAAATGGTAATCTCCAAAGTTGTTTATGAGCTTAGAAGGATCACAGAAAAATCAAGCACTGGAGAATAATGGCCAACATTCCTCTACTGTGAACTCACTGCTCATCAGGAAGCAAGCTCCATTGCCATAGCAACCTGCTGGAGAAACAGATACTGTTTTCCCCATTTTGTAGTGAGAACACTGAGGTACACGGAGGTTAGATCATTTTCGCCAAGGACACATAGAACAGAAGTCCAGGATCCTTGACTCCCAGCTCAGTGCCCTTTCTACTGAACTCAGTGAATCTTATGCTGGAAAAGTCAGCCAAGGTATTGCCTGTGCAAGTGCTCACCGCAGCCCTGAATGTGAGCTCCCGCCTGGGAAGAAGATACAGAATGTGGAAATGAGAAGTCTTTCCCAAAGCTGCAGGATTTCGTGTCATATGTCAGTTTTCAAGATGAGTAACTGAGGGGCCTGGGAGAGAAGCTATCATCCTAAGCAGGTTGGTGAAAATGAATAAGCGCAGCCCAACTTGGGTTTGGAAATAAGTACATTTTTATCTCATCTGTGTTTCTCCCCCAAACAATCTAGATCTTTATCATGTGTATTTTTAAGGCCTGCTTGCTGAAATAGTGTTTTTAAATAATATCTGACACAAATGTAACTTCGCCACCAGCTAGCACCTTTGTCATGCAATCTGATGTTTCTAATAAACACCTAGTGGTGTGGAGTATATTACCTGGCCTTTGTGTATGAAATAGGATCTTTTTGCCTTCCTGAAAGCAAACTCCACTATTTGGCCCCTTACTACAAAACTGTTGCATAAGTGAATCCATACTGTGTTCATAATTTGGAGCCACCTACTCTACTCTCTCCATCCCCCCCGCCCGCCCCATGTATGTATGGCTGCTGGATATGCAAAGACACAAAGAATGGGAGATACAGTCCTTTTTTTCACAGAGCTTAGTATCAGGCAGTAGTAGCATGGCTTTCATCTACAGAGCATTAGTTTTCTTTGGAATTGTAATATTGATGATACCTCCAATGGAAGTCTTTACATCTTTCAACATGCATGCATGCTGCTTTCCATAGGTGCATTATTTTTTCTGACTGCACACATATGCTTGCTTTTTACAAAACTCATCAGATCTATGGAAACACAATAAGAAGAGTGATGGTTCCCCATACGTAATCCCACACCCGTGGAGACAGCTGTCTCCACTAGTTGTTCAAGGTCCATTTCATGCAGATAATGTATATGTAGTTTGCTTAGTTTACAAAAAGCTCACCACAGAAACATTTACACTAGCCTGTTTTAACTTCTCTTGGTCCATTTTAGATGGCTTGACATACCCATGCAAGAATCTCATTATTTGTAGTGAATATTATAATATCACATTGAACATACATTCCTTAAGCCTTATAACAGTACTTTAGAGTCTGCTAGGCAGACTCAAGCCACCTCTTGTTTTTATAATTTTTATTGAAACACAGCCATGCCCCATCACTTCCATATTATCTATGGCTACTTGGCAGTTACTGCAGCAGAAATGAGTAGTTGGCCCCATGATTGTCTGGATTGCAAAACTGAGTCTATTTACTAGTTGACTCTTTACAGAAGAAGTTTGTGGACCATGTCTTAGAACCACCACTCCAAGTAGCATGACATTTAGAATTGCTTATTTTGGGTAACTGTGTATGTGTGGGGACAAGAGGGTGTTCTGTGTGCTCCTACACTGTGGCATCTTACCAACCTCATGGTATATGTTATTCTTATTTCTTAAATAGCATTTTCCAGTCAAATTATATTTTCAATGGGCATAGTTTGCTAATTGAAGACTATTTTGTATTTTTTTAACTCATTTTAATGAAATAAAAAGATAAAACAGCAGTGAAAGTTTCAAAACAGGTTAGTAGGACAGTTACAATAATTAATATATTGCATATTGTTGTCTTTGTAGTAGTTATTTAGAGGACAAGATGCAGACATGACATCTTGCCTAATTATACTAAATTGTTTGTCCAAATGAGTCCTTTTGTGCTATGAATATGTACCATCAATTTTTTTCTGTTTTGCACAGCATTTTCACTTCCTGTGATGTACTCCCACTCATATAACATGCACATCCTCTGTCACACACACACACGCATGCATGTACACACTCAGAGACTCAAACTTGCATCAGGACTCACACATACATGCACCATGTAGAATGCTAAATAGGGTTGCACCAACCGGAATGACACTCCTGTGCTGATGTGGCTTTTGTATTTCCTGTACACTAAGAAGGGGCCCCATCTTCATGTCCACTGAAAGTAGGAAAGGTTCCAGCAGGAGGTGGCATGTGATGACCTTCATCGAACCCAAGAGTTGAAGTTAATGGAAGGCATCTGTTAGAAAGAAGGTAGAGAAGGGTTCCATCTTGGAAATGGGCCACCTGGACATTGAGGAAGCAGCAGGTGACAGACTGTGAGGAGAGGGCCAGCCTGCCTAGAGGCTTGAACTCAGGAGTCGATGGTTTCTGCACGGGGAGAAGCTGAGTTGTGGAGTTCTTGGCAGGTCTCTGACCAAGATGGAAGGTTAAAAATCAAAATGTGAAAGATCATGTCATTGATTGGGACAAGAACAAAAGGACCTCAAAGAGAGCTACCAGTGTGAGACAGTGAGTCCAGCACTGACTCAGTGCTTACCTGTTTACTTGAGTGCAGGTGAGCCTGGTGTTGCCCCCTCCTCAATGAGTGGCCTTGGCTAAGTCTCTACACCTACCTGAGCCTCCCTTTCCTTAGCCCACAAATTGGCACATACACGATCAATATTTACCACACCTCTGTGTGGTTGTAATGTCTTTGCCTATTCCTTCGATGTTATCTAATACCCATTTTATAGCTGATGGACAAAAGGGTCTGGGAGCAATCATGGCTAGTCTGAAGTTTCTTGTGAGTACCTTCCAGGAGTGGGGATTTGGGTCCCAAGTGAGAGTTCACAAATCCTGTGTGCTGGGCTTCTCCTCCACTGTCCCTTTGGCTGCTAAACCAGGCTATTCTGTTGAAGCACAAACCCGTATGTCCACACATCCGGGAAGGGGCTGGGAGACACCTGTACATCAAAGAACCATTTCTCAGCTATGTCTGCTCTTGAAGTTTAGATGCCCGGCTGTCAGAAGCCCTGAGTCTCATTGAATTCAGTTGCCTTTCTCCTATAACTTGTCATCCTATTCAATCATGTCATCTGAACCAGCAATAAGAACTCACTGTGTCATCCATGCTTTGTCAAACCATAGCTTTTAGTGTTTATCAGATTCCTTTCTGAAATGCTAATTTTGCAGAGATAACTGTCCTAAGACCTAACATAATTTTTATTGTTTTCCTAACTAATCATTCAACCAGTACATATTATTTGGCTGCTGCAAGTCAGGCACTATTATGGGCACTCAGGGCAGAGTCATGAATGCAAACAGGTAGGAGTGCCTATTCTGAAGGGCTGTGCATCCCGTTGGTGGGCACAATGGGAAACATAAGAGTGCTGGATAGCACGTACAGGATAATTCAGGATAAAGACAAGTAAATCCAGGTAAGGCAACAGGGAGGGGAGGATTAGGACGAAACGTTTTCTGTGGAGAGGCTAGGAAGAGCCTCGAATCTCTAAGAGAGCCCTCAGGGACACAGGAGTTGCTTGTCCACTGGAAGAAAATGTATTGCATACTGAAGAAGTGCAAAGTCCCTGAGGCAGAGATCTGCCTCATCTGCTTGGAGAATAGCTGGGAGGAGAAAGTGAGTGGGAGAGAAGTGAGCAGTAGGAAGTGACACTGCAAATGGGATGCAGCTGGTTACATGGGACTTCAGAGGCTGTGGAAATATGCAGGCTCTTACTTTCATGAGATGGGAACTGGGACAGCATTTGAACAGAGGTGTGTATATGCATCCATCTGTATGTACATGAACATGTGCATATACACATGCATGTACCTAGACACACTCACTATGTCTTCTGTATTCAGAATAATGGGAAAGGAGACTCTGGAATGGGTTGGAAAGAAACAGAGACATCCACCATGAGTCTGCCAGTGAGTGCCTTACAATATGTTGTCACATTGGTAAATAGCCACTGGCAGGGCAGTAGATTGAAATCTACCCATCCAAGGAATGAGCAGTGGGAGTCGGCTGTAGCTACCATTACCTTAGCACTCACTCTGCTCCAGGTACTCATAAAATGGTTCCTTACGTCCTCACCGGAGCCCTAGGAAACAGAACATTTTCATTTCTAGAGGACAAAATTGAGGCTCAGAGAGGTTAAAACACTTGTTTATGGTCACACAGCAAATAAAAGGCAGACCTGGAATACAGCATTGCATCTCTAGGTTCACAGGGCTACCCTTCCTCCCATAATCTTAAGTCACAAAGAAATATTCAGCCCACTGTCAACTCTGTAATTTCCCTTTATCTTTGTTGAGGGACAAGCTCAGACAGGAGGATCAGATGAGACTAGAAGTTCAAGGCCATCCTGAGCAACACAGCAAGACCCTGTCTCAAAACAAACAACATTGACTGGCATATGGCTCAGTCAATGGCATACAGCACTTTTCTCATGTGTGAAAGACCCTGGGCCTGATCCCCAGAAGTGCAAAAAGTGAAAAAAAAAAAAACTTATACTTAAAAAGTAGCTATTCAACAGCTTTATGCGTAGCATTTAGGTAAAAGTACTGCAAATCAACATGAGCACAAGCTCCTGGACTAGGCAATGGTTTCCCACTTCAGGGGGCCCAGTTTCAAGAGGCACCTCCTGGCCAAAGAGAGCAGTCCCTGTACAACTTTGCCCAACTATTGGAAGCCAACGTGCTGGTGGGTATCTTGTCCTCTGATTCAAGCCATCTCATCAGGCACATGTCTTGAGAACAGCAGGTCGCTGACTCTCCCTGTAGACACCACTCACTGGTTTATGCCCGAGTTAGTTTAAAACCTGGCTGCTGGCTGCTCATGTGCCTCCCTGTTTTCAGAGGCAAAGAGCAGCACAGTTTCTATGGTTCTTTGTGCCTCAGGTTAGAGCAACGGCCATGGAAGCTTGCACGCTTCTAGAGTTTGTTGCATCTTTTTAAGGATTTTAATGTGTGCCCACTGCACGTAGAAATGCAAATTAATAGCCAAACAAGAAAAGTTTCTGCTGTAATTTGAAAAATCTCACCAAGAAGGAAGAGCTGAGGTAACTTGAGTTGGAAAACATGATATTCCCCTCGGGCCCCTTCCTGCTCTTCTGAACACATGTGCACACAGGCATGCATACACACACTCATGCGCACACTCACACGTAAGCGCACAGGAAAGGCTGCAAGCTGTCTCCATAGTCTTTCTATTGCTTCAGAAGCCACTTCCTGGCCTATGCTTTCATCTGAAATCTCTGTCTGACATCTCGGCCCTCAAGGCAGTTATTTCTGTTGGTCTTTGGCTGAGAGATAGGCAACGGCCCATCCGAGGCCTTGTTCTGTGGCTTGGGTAGCCATGCCCCCCCCCCCCAACCCAGTCTGCTCCCTACCAACGTCTAGAATATGACATGGAGCTCCTGTTCTCTTTTCTAAGACTGAAATTCCTTACCATGTGTTAAGTAAATAGGCATTCTGCAAAAAGACCAGTATTTTCTGGCAAATGCTCAGAGATGCCTCCTCAGCTGATGCCCAAACTGAAGAGGATAGGATGTTCATTGTGGGCAATACCTGCAAGGACTTTAACTAGAAGACAGAAAATAAACCTTAAGACTTTGCCACTTAACAGCCTCATGACCACAAGAAAGTCACTTTGCCTCTCTCAGCGTCAGGGCTTGCATTTGTAAGTAAGTGAAATGGCTCTTTCTTCACAGGCCCACATTGGTGGCCCGCTTTTGATTCATCCTGTTTTGTCATGAGTGCTCCCTCCAGACAAAGGAAAAAGAGGAAGTGGCAGGTGAGGACAAGCTATGCTGTCCACCTAACTGTTCTTGAAATACAGTTGCTTCTAGGTCAGGACCTTGACTGCGGCCAATCTCCACTCGGACGGCTTATACTCCTACTCAGGCCACATCAGGGCTACCTCTTTGCTCACATATCTGCTTCTCAGTGAGATTCACTCTAATGACCTTTTCGATATCTGTCTCTCCTTGCTATGGTCTATGTTTCCCTTAGTACTTACAGCCTTCTAACATATAAAATTAATTTTTTATATAGAGTTTTCTTCTGCCACAAAGTGATAGCTAAAGATGTTTTGTTGTTGCTGCTGTTGTTTTAATATTATGGCCAGCTCAGCCTGCCCTGGAGGTGGGGCTGGCACAGCATATGGTGCCAGGGATTGAACCACGGTCCCTGTGGTTGCCTAAGCTTGCCTAAACAAGCGCTTTAGAATGCTGAGCCATCTCGCTGGCCCCCATAAAGATGTTTTGTTTTGTTTTTTTTCCTGTATTTTTTAGGGAAGGGTCTACAGGGTGCTCAGGGTCCCACTACCAGATCAGACTCAGAGTGATCTGCCTGTTTCCAGCCTCCCAAGAGCTGGGACTACAGGCGCGCACCACCACACCCTGTCTCAATTGCCATCTCACTCCACTCTGGGCTCAGGTGGCGGGGCCAGCACAGCAGGCCTGGGGATCGAATGCCTGATACCTGCGCCCACTTGGAGGTGCTTTCATCCACTGAGCTGTTTGATCGGCCCTTGAAGATGTTTTGTTCAGTGGAAATTTGTCAGCTGTAGAAAGGAGAAGTTAGAGAGAAAGCCACTGTGAATACCAAAGATGAAGAACTTACGGGCACCAGCTCATGTGAGTCATGTTGGAATCTTAGCATCAGCCCCCACATACTGTCATTTGTACTCTTGTTTTTCTGATAAAGTCAAGCTCAGCCTAATGAAAAGGGACAGGGTAGGGCAGGGAATGTGTAGGCTTTATTTTGGAAACTAGCTTCTAGTGCTTATCAGGGAACAGCAGACTTAGGGTGCAGTGAGTGCTGAAGTATCTGCAGAGTCCATGGAGAGAAGGTGGATGCTTCTGTGAATGCAAAGTGCAATGATAACCTGCAGAAGACCACACTGAGAATTGAGGGAGCCCACAACCTTGCTGGTGGTGAGAGCAACCCGAGTTAAGACTGTGTCCTGTGCTGGACACGGATCTAAATATTTATCCATACTAATTCATGTAATTACGATGAAACTCTCTGTGGTCTATGTTGCCCCATTTGTTTCCAAAGAGGAAAAGTGCACACGGGGAGATGCAGTTGCTTGAATGTGATCACACAGCTACTTACAATTTGAGCTAGGATTTGAACCCAGGAAATCTGACTCAGAATCTGTGTTCTTAACACACATGTTATGCCAAAACTAAGCTATGAGATTAGTGTAGGGAAAAGATTTAAGACTCTTTCATGTGCTCAGCCTACACGGGAAGATTAATGAAAGGTTAACGTTATCAGAACTCGGTATTTTCTGCTGTTTTTCACACCACTATTAGAACAAACTTAAAGATTACTCTCTTAGCCAATGCTTGACAAGTCACGCTTTAGTGCTTCATTCCACTAGCTGCTTCTAAAACTTCTTTGTAATTTATGGATCTGCCTAAGTGAGATGAAGCTCGAGAACTGATTAGGAGGGGTAGGGGTCACAACCTTCATGCTTCATCTTTGAAATCCTAGCTTCTAATGCAGAGAGACTAACAGTCAAGAAAAGATATGGAAATACTTTGGTCATGGACACTGCTGAAAATATTGTTCCTGTGACACAGATTGGGATGAATTTGGCCTACAAAATAAAATGTCACATATTAAGGAATAGGAATAGAAATTATGTAACGCTTAGAATTGCTTTGTGATCTGAGGACCAAATTGCTATGGAACTGTTTCACAGTGAAGGTTTTCACTAAGAAGAGCACATATTTATGCCAAGTAAGCAGAATTAATGTGGTTTTGTTCTTGGTTATTTTTGTACCATCTTGTGGAGGAAGGCTAATGAAATTGATATAGATTCTTCTGAGGACTTTTACAAACATATCACTATTATTAAACTGATGAAGAGGCTTTAAATTGTTCAATGATGCTATCTATAAATTACAATATTTACTATATGGGATTTTAAAGATATATTCTTATGACAGTGTTCCTTATAGTAAGTGAAAAGATTGGAAAATTGAATCAGTAAGATCACATTGTTCATACTCGGTTGTTAGTCCCCACTGGCGAGAGAACAACAAATGAAGCTATGCTGTGGCTTTAAGTGGAGCTAACTTGGGGGAATCTGGAATAAATATATTTGTAGACAACCTAATACTTCTGTGAAATATATAAAGGCAACAATGAATTCACAGGCCACTAGGTCCCAACTTCATTTGTGAGAGACAAAAACAAAAAGGGACTGAATATCATTGGATGGTAGTGTCCATAACTGGCTATGGTTTGGTTCTCTAAAGAAGGCAATTTATAATAATGTTCTGTTAACTTGGCAGAATGTATTTTTGTGATCTGTAGTCCCTCACTCAGTGGTAGTCCTCATAGAGATGTTGGAGAGGTAATGCGACAAGATTCAGCACCATTTCACAACCATTCATATAGTTCCTGCTCTGTGCCAGCAGCTGTGTTGTGCCCTAGAGCCACAGGGAGAGAGAAGGCACAGTTGTGGCCCAATTTGCATTGAAACAGTGTCTGACAGTTTCAACATCCAATAGGATGCTATTGCATGACTGGCAATGCAAAGGTCTTCCGCACTTTGGAAGGAAAGCACCAGCAGAGCATGCTAATTCTAGTGCTTGACATTTTACCTTTCCCTTTTCATTAGGGAACAGTGGCTTTGCATGTACAAATTGCACGGGCTGACAGTCTGTAATGTGAGTGATTCAGGATTTTTCGAAGAAATGGGAAGCTGACAACAGCTGTAAATAAGGGTTTAGCTATTCGTAATTAATTTAGTATAGTTTATGTATTACTACAAATGTTAGTAATGTCACTTGTAAATGTATCGTTGACTTGGAATAGCAATGACTTATTGGATTTTCCAGTCCATTTTCTCTCAATGCACAATTGTTCCCTACTGTATTTTCCTAAGTGTTTCAGCCAGTCACTCATGTTTTTAATGACTTGATATGTTAATAAATTAAGGGCTGAAGCCCGCAGAGAGAAAATGTATGCATATATTAGAGTATATTATATTCCTTACTAGAGGGTTATACTCTTGCCAATTTAGAAATTATTTGCTTTTTAAGGGAAAAACAAAGAAAGGAGAATTCAAGTTTCAAGAGACAATGTTGAGCTTAATATGAAAGCTAGCAAGAAAATTATAGTTATTAATAGGCCTTCTAACTGAACAAAATGATCATAATTTAATATTTAGCCTTAGCCTGATACAATATTTTATTCCTTTTTTTATGCAGTCTTTTTGGATACCATGTTTCTTGACAGTTTAACAAAATGTCCATTGAGAAATTAAATAACAATTAGCTTTTTTAACAGGAGATAATTCATATATATATTTGGTACAGGGTCTCACTACATAACTCAGACTGATGGTAATCCTCCTGTTTTCTACCTCACCAGCACTGGGATTACAGGCATGCACCATTACATCCTGTCTTGTAGCCAGCTCAGCATTCCCAGGGGCCTGGCATGATATGTGGTGCTGGGGATTGAATCTGGTCCCTAAGCTCACCTAAGCAGGCACTTAGGCTGGTGAGCTATCTCTCTGACCATAACATGAGATCATTCTTCATCTCTAGGAGCTTTGCATTTACTCCACATACAGGAAGGGTCCAGTCTTTCCACCTTCTGGTTGGTAATCAGTTTTCTCTCTTATATTATCTATTTCTCTCATGCTCTCTTACCCCACTCCCTCTTATTGGAAACATTTTTTTTTTTTCAGTAAACTTACCTCTTCAAAAGCTAGTGCTCAAAATGCAAAAATGACATTAAACCACAGCCAATTAAACAGTTATTATTACAGATATCAAGAACTAGATGAACAAAGCAACAAATAGAAAACCATCAACTGGACTTGAATGCAGCAGAAAAACAGAAAACAAAAACAAGCTACAGAGCATGTGGTTTTAAACTGTGAGATGTCTCCTTATCCTTCACATAATCTGACCTTTCTAGGTGACTCCTCAACCTCAACATGTACTGAGGGTTTTGTGATAATTACTGTTATTAGCAATTATGTTCTGTGTGGAAGTTCAGTATTATATCAAGATCTCCTTTGCATAGGAGTACTTGAGACTTATTTAAGATGGCTAGGATTTCAGTTTCAGTGACTCGTAGGAAATTACAGAGGAAACCAAAGATAAAGCTCATACATGTAGCTCTACTTATCAATTTGGACTCTCCCCACACAGT
>PVKN010027289.1:0-13568 GCA_004027915.1 Capromys pilorides | reverse complement strand
TGGAGTCAGAATTCATTCCTAAGATTTAAATAATAAATAACAAAAATAATTAACTTATCCCAAACTATGCTATCAGAGAATGAGGGAATAATTACATTTATGAGTGGTACTGTGCTCATAAAATATGAATGTATGGCTAATAATATATGTGTATTTGTAATTTAAAAATCATTTCATATTGAATTTCACTAAAAACATATGATGTATGTTTTAAAATGTATTATATGCCAGAAATACTATTCCACATCTGTAAAAACAAACAAAAAAAACTCATGTGTTAGATCTACAAATAATTTGCTCTAGAAAGTGTAGCACCATGATATACTAAAAAAATCATTTTCTCCTCTTTTCTGGTTTGTCTTTTGGTTTTTCCTCTGCAGAACTGCACCCCTCCCTACGTGTGTATTTCTTCTGAAATAGCCAAGACTTCCCCCTTGTGGCTGGTTGGTGTCAATATATTTTATTTTTCAGTGAACAAATTTTTTAAACGGTTTTAACAAGGAAACACAAAAAAGCACAAAATTGTTTAGCTTAATATTGTGAAACTAACATGAATAAATCTGAGATAAATATGGGAATCAAATTTTGTGGAAGATTTTTCATTTTAAATTTTTTCTGCTTAAAGTCCCAGTAGTCTTCCCGAGAGGAGACATGTTGCCTACCTGAGTCTTGGTATCCTGCCTTTGCGCTTGGCTTGCAGCCCTGGAGGGCAAGCCCTATCAAAGCCATTTATATCACACTAAATTCAAATGTTTACTATATTGTTTAGACTACTTTTCAGCCTTACTTTCATGCGAAAAATTGAGAACAGTGTACTTTAAGAATTACTATTGTTTCAAGAAGATGAAAAATTTTCTGAAACTTGGGATTTGCAAACAGAAATAAGAACCAAGCATAAAGCTTTTAAATTTTAAGCCTCTGTCACAGTTGTCCTAGAATAAAAAAACTTTACTTATATAAAGCAAAGTGACTAAATTTAGAAAAGCACAAAGAGAAATGAAGAAAAATTGAGAAGTTTCCTATGATTCTGTCTATCACTCACATATCAGCTAATCATTATGAAACTCTGAGGATATACTATGGATTTCCATTTTGCAGATGAGGAAAGTGCTATTTTGACAGTTTTCATGAATAAGCCTCAGCCAGGAATGTTAGAGTTTTCATAATTAATTGCTGTGTTAATTTTGCAAAATAATTTTCTCATTTTTCTAGCTATTCTTTTCTATCTCATTATAATTATCATCTAAAAATTGAAATGTTGATAATAAAAAGCTACCAAATTTCATAAAATTATGGTTGAGTCAGGAAAATCAATCACATGGATTCTTTACCTGAAAGGAAAATTATTAGGTACGTCCCCTTTTTTGGCAGTAGGCTTTGCCCTATTCTGGCTGAGATAATTTCCTGAAGACTGGGAAAATACCTCTATTACGACTGAAGGAGAGGGCTGGGAAGATAGCTCAGTAGAATAAGCTTGCCTGGTGTTATAGTTTGTGCATAGGTGTCCTCCCTAAGCCTTATGCAGTCATGGGGCAACTTCTGGAATTTGTACTTGATTATTGTGCAAATAAGTGCTGCACCTGCCCTGGGGCACATGATTTGCATTTCAATGTAAGGAAGGAAGAGTAGTTAGCTGCTTGAGCCGATGCTACCTCTCTCTTTGTTGCTCTTACTCTTACCAGCCACCATGAAAGGTTGTTTTCTACCATGTGCCACTCTTCCTTGGAACCAGTTCAATATGGACTGAAACCTCCAGTAACTGCGAGCTAAATAAACTTTTCCTTCCCTCATTTTGAGTGTTGGGTGTTTGTCCCAGGAATGAGCCAAGAGTAACTAAGACACCTGGCAAGTGCAAGGGCCTGAGTTCAATACCTGGTTCTGGAAAAAAAAAAAAAAAAAAAAAAAGGACTGAAGGAAAAGTGGTCAAAGTACAATAGATGTATTTGATGTAATATTTAAAAGTAGTCTATTATGATATTAAAATATAAAATATTAATTGTACATAAATTAAATTGCAGCTATCTAAAGATAGTGTTTTGTTTTTGTTTTTGTTTTTGGCATTCCAAGCATGGCTTTAGTATCATCAGTGTCAAAAACTTGTTGGAGATTCTTAGGACCACTGTCTAATTCATCCTGTATATATAAGAGCATGGTTTTGCCCCTGCCATATTTCCTAACTTTTCTGCTTGCTGTCTCTTCCTTGTTAATCCTTAAGTTCTTGAGATAGTATATTTTAATATAGTCATTAAAACAAAGCTTTTAGACACAATGCATGGAACACATGTTTGAGTCACTAAGAATCTTGTCCACACTGTGTTGTCACTATAGTTTAAAGGTGAGTTGTTGCACTTCATTTATGACAAACGTTCAAGAGAAACTACTTTAACACCAGAATGTGATTGAGTCAAAAATTACACCATGAGATGTAGTTTTGCCATCGCATGTGATGAATGTCAAAATAGAATTTGTGCATATCAGAAGATACCTCCTTTTGAAAACTGTAAATGATAAAGGCTCATATATGGAAATGCTTTCATATAAAATGATATTGTTGTTCTACAACTAAATATATGCATCTGAATTAGCATGTGCAGAAATGGGGTACAGTCACCTGGAAAGGTGTACTGGGTCACTGCTAATGGTTCTGAAGTTATTTGCTTTGCCGCAACTTGTTTCCATGGATCCATAATTAATGCTACTCTAGGCTCAGACATGGAAGTGGGGCTGAAAGTTGTAGTTATTTCAAATGTAACTCTAGCCTATATTTTAACGAATGAGAATTATCTGAAACACATCTGCTGAGTAACACTGACAAAGAGTTGAAATTAACACAGGATGTCCAAACTACATTTATATTGTCAGGAAAGCTTAGAGATTTTGTTCTTAACATCTTAACACGTTTTATCTTTATTTCCATTAGAAACAAAGCATGAGACAGTAAGAACTTATATATCTGGGAAATACTATCTTTCTTAATTCAGCGTCATGGAGAACCTTTCAGAGAAATGAGTATCACTGCCAAAGTCTACTAAGCCAGTGGAACATACAAGATTTATAATACGGTGCATACTTCTATTGAAATTAATGGTATACTAGTAGAGCACACAATAGACTTGAATACAGAAGCCAAATTGGTCATACATTTGTTATACAGTATGAATTCATAAGTTCTCTGTTCATTTCAATTATTACAAATTACCAAATATTTCCTACTAAACTCTCTTAGGTTAAACATAAATACCAAAGATATGATACAGTAATAAAGACATTTATAAAATATAGCATTCTTAGAAGTACTTAATTGGATAATAAACCATGAATACTTGAATTCTTACTACCAAAACTGTGACAAATTAATGTCTTCCAATTCAAAGTAAGTAATTTTGTTATGAGCAAAGGAAGGTATTTTGTTTATTGCTTCTGTCATACTTGAAAACCATCACTTAAGATTCATCTTGTTTCTCCTCTTTTAGTCCTGACCCCTTAGATTATCTGCTGATTCATGTCAGTAGTAACTAAACATCTGATACACAACAGAAATTTTATAAGTCCTACCACCAGCAGGCTCGTCCACGTTATGGTTGATACACCGAGTCAGAAGCTCAGAAGGCTCACTAATTGATTCAGCAGGGAATCAGGGTCCTTACTTTGTAAATATCCTCAGCCTGTGCAAGAGGCCTGAGTCACTGAGTGTGTAAAGACCTGCCCTCATGTAGCCTGCGTACAATAAAGCAGAGTGAGGAAGGACTGATGGCTGGCTCGTTGAAGGGGCTTCAGTCTTTTCTTCAGCATGGTCGCTGTCTCCTGGCTTCTGGCACAGACTGTTCTGCTTCCCCTTGAGACTTGAACTTTCCACCTTCAGCCTTCTGTCGCAGCCCCATTGGCCTCCTGATAGGGCCTTGCACAGATGCTGCAGTGAGCTCCAGACCTTGTGCTGGACCCTTCATCCTCCGCTGTGCAGACACCCTCTTCACACTTCTCATCCATGCAGCAGACCACAGTAAGCCAATCTTCTAATTTCTTATTCATCTGTATATCTTCTACTATATTTGTTTCTCTAGTAAACTCTGACTGCTCGTATCCATTTTTTGAAAGAAAGAGAAATAGTTTTTAAAAAGGGCTATATCAAAAATGAAAAGGCTTGCCAGACAGCTCAGCAGACTAAAGTGCCTACTTAGGCAGGGCGCATCAGGCAGGGTTTGATCCCTACCTTGCTGTGCCTGCCATGACCCCAGGGCATGCCAGGACAGGGACAGAAACTGGGTGTGGTGTCATGGGCCTGTAATCCCAGTGCTTGAGAGGCTGAAAACAGGAGAATCAGAGTTCGATGTATGTAGTGAGGACCCTAGAAACCCTGTAGACACTGTACTAAATACATAGAAAAAAATTATTAAAAAAAGAAAAGTTATAATGTATACACTAAGAAATAGCATAGCCAGGAAAACAAAGTCAGCTTACATGATACTTGTCACATTTATGGAAATATTACTAAAAGAGTAAATGCTTATGTTTCAAATATATATCCACTTCTGCTTATTCACAAACTCTTTAAGTTCAGAGCTATTTCTATTTTTAAAAAATTGAACTTATAAATTGTGATAAATTTACATTCAGAAAGAAGCAAGGAAACTAAAGTTCTAGATGGGTAGACCTACATGTGATAAAATACATAAGTTAAACCGGTGTTTCTGAGCAAACAGGTATCAGGTTTTTTAAAAATTATTAATAACATGATATTGCTAGAGACTCATATTTAAAGTCACATTAAAGAAAGGGAAAATACTTAATTTGAGGAAAATAAAATTTTTCAGAAGATAGATTTGGAAGTGTGTTGTGGGAAGAGCTATGGTCCTTCCCTAGCCCAAATGACTGGAAACGATCATTAACAATCAGTCAAAAAGGAGCCAGTGCCCATGGACGCTTTGCTAATAACTGCATCCTGGGGGGCTGGTTTTCCCAGCACTGGAACTACTCAGATCCTAGTCATCTGGGAAGGAGCAGAGATTTTTCGAACTAGGGTTCTGTAGTCAGAATTCTAATTCAGCCATTGCCATTGTTAACCTTGAGCACTAGGGATAACAAAAGTAGCTGCCTCACTTAGTGAACAAAGATTAAATGGGACCTAAAGACCACTTTAGCACAGTAGACTCTCGTATGTACAATAACATAAGCAAAGAAACTTAATTTCACCCACACATTAGTTCCTGTATACTTAAAAGGTATTTATAGATGAAGTACTATGCATTAATCAAGAAGGCACTATCTAAAGTTTAAAGAAAAAATAAAAGACTGTTTTTGAGGTGCTTATTTTTCTCAAACTAAATTAATGCCAAATCCATTTAATGGGGTTTGATGTGCTAAACTAGGGACTATATGAACACGGGGATCAGGTTCTGGGATCATCTGAAATTCTGATTTCAGAAAGGAGCTTGGTTTGCTCCTTCCAGGATGTATCTAGAAGGATGCATGACTCATAGATGCTTTTTTCTTTGTGCTCCAATTATGAATGGGCATGGGTATTTCCAATATTTAAGCTGGTGATTTTGACAGATGGCTAGGATTATTTACTTCATATGAGTTTCATGGTAAGATGATACCTTGTGCTACATAAGCGCTTCTAAATTTCAATATAGAATGCGATAGGAGTAAAGTCAGAGTGTAGACTGGAACAGTCATGAAAAAGGTATATTTGTACTCGAAGCAAGTCAATTTTTAAATTATAATGACTTTTGATTAGGATCATGTAGTGGTTGATACATCGTGTTAACTTGGCTGGATGACTCAGCGGCCCAGTTCCCTGTTGGTGGGGGTCCCGCCCTGGGGTACAATTGCTTCCTCCCTAGAGCATGACCCGGGCCTGCCTAAGATATGGTTGGCTCCTCCCTAGAGCAGAATCAAGGGCCCATCCTGGGTATGATTGGTTTCACAATAGGCCCACCTCAGAGTGACTCAACACAAAGAGACTTTATAAAGGGTCTGAGGAAGGAGTCAAGACTTCACTTCATCAGAGGAGCTTTAGTCTTCACATTCGGCCTGGACTTCATCATCTGGCTTGCAGCGCAGACTCTTCAGCGTGCATCACAGACACTTCAGTTTTTCATCGCAGACCCATCAGCTGATGGATAGAGACTTACACGGAGCACTGCAGTGAGTTTCAGACCTTGGGACTGAATTCTTCAGTCCGTGATGTGCAGACGCCCTCTGCACGCTTTCTCATCTGACTCTGTGGCTGACTATTGTAAGCCAATCTTATAATTCCTTATAGATTGTATATTTGTGGTAATATCCGTTCCTTATATCTGTTCTGTTCCTCTAAGTAAAACCCTGGCCAATATGGAATATGGTACCAGGAGTATCTATAGAGAAACAGAATATAATGATGGCATTTTTAAATGGCTTTAAGAGTTCCTGGAGTTGGCTCCAAGATTGGATGAGATATAAAGACACCATGGTCTCTTCTAGTATTAAGGAGTGTACTAAAACTCCCTGGCATGAGCTGTTTGAAATAATATGCCATATTGATCCATTTGATTATCCTGTTTCATCACTTGTGAGATGTCAGGAATTTAGTGATTCCACACACACAAATTTTGAAAATCTTTGGTGCAGTAGGGAATATAATGATGCCAGTTGGTTGGTCTTAGCTGCAATAGACAAACTTATGCATAAAAATAAGGAGCTCACAGATTTGATTGCCTGGCTTCAGATCCAGATAAAAAATTTAAAAGCTTCTAAGTGTGTCCTGACAGAAAATATCCTCTTTTAGCCATAAGGCTGAGGTTGCAGAGACCCAAAAGCAAACCCTCATAATTCGACTGGCTGAACTGCAACGTAAATTAAATGCTCAGCCTTGAAGGGTATCTGAAGCAAAGGTGAGGGCAATGATTGGGAAAGGATGGGATCCCATAAATTGAAATGGAGATATGTGGGAAGATCCTGAGGAGGCTGAGGAGGTTGAGTTTGTAGATGCTAATGAAATTATTTTGCCTGAAGAAGAGAATTTCCTGCCCACTGTGGCAGGGGAATCATAGCCTTCATCCTCTGCAGTACTAGTGTCTCCTAATACAACTAGAGACACCAATCCTATGTGGAATAGTCAGGATAATGCTGTGACTCCGCAGGACCCACCATCAGCACCCATTTTTGCCTCTAGGCCCATAACCAGACTTCAATCACAGAAGTCGCCTAAGGGTGAGATATATAAGGTGATCCATGAAGAGATCCATTATTATGCCAAAGACCTCCTTGAGTTTTCTAACTCTTACAAGCAGAGGCCTAATGAGCAAGCATGGGAATGAATTTTATGAGTGTGGAATAATGGTGGCAAAAACATAACACCTGGATCAGGCTGAGTTTGTTGATATGGGCCCATTAGGTAGGGATTCTGAATTCAATGTTGCAGCTCACGGAGTAAAGAAAGGTATTAACAGTCTATTTGGCTGGTTGACAGAAGTATGGCTAAAAAGATGGCCCACTGTGAATGAGTTAGAGATGCCTAATCTTTCATGGTTTACTATTGATGAAGGGATTCAGAGGCTTAGGGAAATGGGGATGTTGGACTGGATTTGTCCTGTTAAGCCTAATCCTTCACATTGGGATGATCCTGAAAACACACCCTTTACTAACCTTGAGAAACAGATTTGTGAGAGGAGCACCAGCATTCCTGAAGAGCCCTGTCATTGCCTTTCTTTGCATGCCAGATCTTACAGTTTGGACCACAGTTACTCAATTAGGAAATTTAAGAGCAATGGGCTTGATTGGAACCCAGAATGACAAGGGTCAAGTAGCAGCACTTAATCACTGCAGACAGCAGAAGCAGAACAGTGACCAGAATAATCTGACACACATAGATCTATGGCATTGGCTGCTTAGTCACAGTGTTCCTGAAAGTGAAATAGATGGGAAGCCTACAAAATTTTTGCTAGATTTATATAATCTAAAGAATAATGGGGCAAAAGAACAGAGACTTACTTCGAATCATGGTAATAAGCAATCACAGCCTCTCAACCAATTCCAGATTTGAGCCAGTTTACAATCCCAGAACCCCTTGAATGATGGGGAGGCCAGGTCTCCTTGGGGAAGGATCCTAATGCCCCCCAGAATTTGTATAGTCAATTCTTCTCCCATTCTTCCCCAGAGGGACCTAAGGTCTTTTGCCTGAGTAACTGTACACTGGGGAAAGGGGAATGATCAGACATTTCAGGAACTAGTGGACACTGGTTCTGAACTAACACTGATTCCGGGGGATCCAAAACACCATAGTGGGTCTCCAGTGAGAGTAGGGGCCTATGGAGGGCAGGTGATCAATGAAGTTTTAGCAAAGGTCCAACTCACAGTGGGTCCAATAAGTCCTCAAATCCATCCTATAGTCATTTTCCCTGTTCCAGAATGTATAATTGGGATAGACATACTCAGTACTTGGCAGAATCCTCACATTGGTTCCCTAACCTGTCATGTTAGGGCTATTATAATTGGAAAGGCCAAGTGGAAGCCACTAGAGTTGCCCTTGCCTGGTAAAATAGTGAACCAAGAGCAGTATCGCATTCCTGAAGGGACTGCAGAGATTAGTGCCACCATCAAGGACCTGAAGGATGCAGGGGTGGTGGTTCCCACCACATCTCCATTTAATTCTCCCATTTGGCCTGTGCAGAAGACAGATGGGTCTTGGAGAATGATGGTATATTATCATAAATTGAATCAAGTGGCGACTCTAATTGCAGCTGCAGTACCTGATGTGGTTTCTTTGCTTGAGCAGATTAATACATCTCCTGACACTTGATATGCAGCTGTTGACTTGGCAAATGTCTTCTTCTCCATACCTATCCATAAGAACCATCAGAAGCAATTTGCTTTCAATTGACAAGGCCAAGAATATAACTTCACTGTCTTGCCACAAGGATATATTAACTCTCCTGCCCTGTGTCACAACTTAGTTCGTAGGGACCTTAATCGCTTTTCTCTTCCTCAAGGTATTACACTGGTCCATTACATTGATGATGTTATGCTTATTGGGCCTATTGAGCAGGAGGTGGCAACCACCTTAGACTTGTTAGTACAGCATTTGAGGGCCACAGGATGGGAGATAAATCCCACAAAAATTCAAGGTCCTTCTACCTCAGTGAAGTTTCTAGGAGTCCAATGGTGTGGATCATGTAGAGATAGTCCTTCTAAGGTGAAGGATAAATTGTTGCATCAGGCTTCCCCTATGACCAAAAAGGAGGCACAGCACCTAGTAGATCTATTTGAATTTTGGAGACAACATATTCCTCATTTAGATGTCTTACTCCAACCCATTTACCGAGTGACTCAGAAAGCCACTAATTTTGAATTGGGCCTGGAACAGGTAAAAGCCCTGCAACAGGTCCAGGCTGCTGTTCAGGCTGCTCTGCCTCTGGGCCCATATGATCCAGCTGATCCCGTGGTACTTGAAGTATCAGTAGTAGATAAGGATGCTGTTTGGAGTCTCTGGCAAGCCCCCATAGGCGAATTGCAGCGGAGTCCTTTAGGCTTTTGGAGTAAGGCTCTGCCATCATCTGCAGACAACTACTCTCCTTTTGAGAAACAGCTCTTGGTCTGTTACTGGGCACTGGTGGAAACTGAACGCTTGACTATGGGATGACAGGTCACCATGAGACCCAAGTTGCCTATCATGGCCTGGATATTATCTGATCCATCAAGTCATAAGGTTGGACATGCCCAATAACAGTCTGTCATTAAATGGAGGTGGTACATTTGTGATAGAGCCAGGGCAGGTCCTGAGGGAGCAAGTAAATTACATGAGGAAATTGCCCAGATACCTATGGCTTCCATGCCTGCCATATTGCCTTCTGTTTCCCAGCATGCACCTATGGCATTGTGGAATGTGCCATATAATCAGCTGTTGGAAGGAGAGAAGACTAAGGCCTGGTTTACAGATGGCTCTGTATGCTATGCAGGCACCACCCTCAAGTGGACAGCTGCAGCATTATAGCCCCTTTTCAGGACATCACTAAAGGACAGCGGTGAAGGGAAATCATCACAGTGGGCAGAGCTTTGGGCAGTGCACTTGGTAGTGCATTTTGCCTGGAAAAAGAAATGGCCAGATGTGCAACTATGTACTGACTCATGGGCTGTAGCCAATGGTTTGGTCAAATGGTCAGGAACTTGGAAGGAGCATGATTGGAAAATTGGTGACAAGGATATTTGGGAAGAAGTATGTGGATAGACCTTGTTATGGTTTATGTCTAGTTGTCCCCCATCAAAGCCTGATGCAATCATGGGGTGGGGACTTCTCGAGTTTGAGACTTGAGTCTTGATCCACTGGGATTATGTGTTTTAGTACTGATGGAACTATGAGTCTGAGTACTTCTGGGATTATGGGTGTAGCCTAAGGCAGATAGGTTGAGCTGAGAGCCTGAATGTAATATAAAGAGAGACAGACAGATTCAAGCTGTTGCTTTCTGCTTCCTTGGTTGTTCAGTTGCTTCTGTCACCATATTGTTGTTGTTCCGCCACCATGAACTGCTGTTCTCTGCCATGTGCCTCTCTGACTTGGAGCTAGCTAAGTATGGACTGAAACCTCCAGTACCTGTGAGCTAAATAAACCTTTTCTTCCTTCATTTTGGATGTTGTGTATTTGTCCTAGCATCGAGAAAAGAGTAACTAAGACAGACCTCTCCATATGGGCAAAGGATGTAAAAATATTTGTTTCCCATGTGAACGCTCACCAAAAGGTGACTTCAGCAGAAGAGGACTTTAACAATCAAGTGGATAAGATGACTCCTTCTGTGGATAGCGGCCAACCTCCATCATCAGCCACCCCTGTCATTGCCCAGTGGGTCCATGAACAGAGTGGCCATGGTGGCAGGGATGGAGGCTTTGCATGGGCTCAGCAACATGGACTTCCACTCACCAAGGCTGATCTGGCTATAGCCACTCCTGAATGTCCAATATGCCAGCAGCAGAGACCAACACTGAGTCTCCGATATGACAACATTCCTTGGGGTGATCAACCTGCAAACTGGTGGCAGGTTGATTATATTGGACCACTTTCATCATGGAAAGGAATGCGCTTTGTCTTCGCTGGCATAGACACATATTCTGGATATGGGTTTGCCTTTGATGCACATAGTGATTCTGTTAAAACAACCATCCGTGGACTTACAGAATGCCTTATCCACCACCATGGGATTCCACACAGCATTGCTTCTAACCAGGAAACATATTTTACAGCCAAAGAAGTGAAGCAGTGGGCTCATGCTCATGGATTTCATTGGTCTTATCATGTTCCTTACCATCCAGAAACAGCTGGATTGATAGAAAGGTGGAATGGTCTTTTGAAGAAACAGTTACAATACCAGCTAGGTGGCAATAGTTTGCAGGGGTGGGGTAAGGTACTTCAAAAAGCTGTATATATGTTGAATCAGCACCCTCTGTACCATGGTACTGTGTCTCCCATAGCCAGGATTCATGAGTCCAGGAATCAAGGGGTAGGAATAAGAATGGTACCACTCACCATTACACCTAGTAATCCACTAGCAAAATCCTTGTTTCCTGTCCCCACAACGTTATGCTCTGCTGGACTATAAGTCCTAGGTCCAGAGGGAGGAAGACTTGTACCAGGAAGCACAGCAATGATATCATTGAACTAGAAGCTAAGATTTCCCCCTGGTTAATTTGGACTCCTTATGCCTCTGAGGAAACAAGTTAAAAAAGGAATCACGGTATTGTCAGGGTGATTGACCCAGACTGTCCAGGGGAAATTGCACTACTACTCCACAATGTTGGAAAGGAAGAATATACATGGCGTGCAGGAGATCCCTTGGGTAGCCTCTTAGTATTGCCATGCCCTGTTATTAAAGTCAATGGGAAATTAAAACAATCTGATACAGGCACGATAATAAATGGCCCTGAGCTTTCAGGAATGAAAGTATGGGTTGCTCTGCCAGGGAAAGAACCAAGACCTGCTGAGGTACTTGCTGAGAGCCAAGGAATACAGAATGAGTGGTAGAAGAAGGTAGTTCTCAATATCAGCTACAGAAAAGGAGATTATGACTACTACTTCACCCCCATATATGGTTTTGTTATAATATAAAGAATAGATTTAGTACAAGATTCTAGGATTATTAAACTTGTGTTAATATTGACACATAAACAAAGAAAACTTACCTTCTATTTGGATAAGGGTATTAGCGCATTTCCATTTGTATGCAGGATAGTAATAACAATGTTAGGTGTAATTATATGCATACCTCTGTATTTGGAGACTGGTTTAAAATATGTCAAGTTGACAAGGGGTGGATTGTAGTGGTTGACGCATTGTGCCAACTTGGCTGGATGACTCAGGGGCCCAGTTCCCTGTTGGTGGGGGTCCCACTCTGGGGTACAATTGCTTCCTTCCTAGAGCATGACCAGGGCCTGCCTAGGATATGATTGGCTCCTCTCTAGAGCAGGATCAAGGGCCCATCCTGGGGTATGATTGGTTCCACCCTAGAGCATAATAGGCCCACCTTAGGGTGACTCAGCACAAAGAGACTTTATAAAAGGGCTGAGGAAGGAGTCAAGATTTCACTTCGTCGGAGGAGCTTCAGTCTTCGCATTCGGCCTGGACTTCATCATCTGGCTTACAGTGCAGACTCTTCAGCCTCCAGCTTGGATCTTTTTGCCTTCCATCACAGACACTTCAGTCTTCCATCACAGACCGCTCAGCTGATGGATGGACACTTACATGGAGCACTGCAGTGAGTTTCAGACCTTGGGATGGAAGTCTTGAGTGCAGGATGTGCAGATGTCCTCTGCATGCTTCCTCATCTGACTCTGTGGCTGACTATTATAAGCCAATCTTATAATTCCTTATAGATTGTATATTTGTGTTAATATTTGTTCCTTATATTATATCTGTTCTGTTCTTCTAAGTAAAATCCTGACCAATACAAATCACTTGAGGAAGGGCCAGAGACTCTAAGAATTCTAACAAGTCACCCTTAGATTCCACCACAGCTGGGTTTATGATATTAAAGAAAAAAAAAAAAAAAAACACATAACTTAATAATTTTGATATTTGTTGAAGTACAATTTTATTTAAAAACTGAGATTTAAACATTATAATTTTGAGCAGTCTTTCTCTTATGATAAACTATTCCCTCTTAGAGAGCCTTTTCTATAGTCTTTGTCTTCTTTAAATACTAATTGCGTACCACATCCTCTGATTTTTCTACTTTAATAAACTTTATGAAATGTTACACAAGTGCCATTTGATGCTCTATAACAATTTTTATTTCTTATATAATTTTTATAGTTTAAGTTTTTCTGAATCTTACAAATCTAAACACCATTCACAACCCATAAATCATACTTTTCCCTCAGTAGGTGCTTGATAAATATTTGCTAAATAGCAATATTGAAAATCTCTTGCTTAGTTCAGTTCAGCTGCAAAAGAAGTGAAGAAATTCTGAAGTAAATATTAACAATTTTATGTAATTCTAGTTTTAAACAGTCTCATAATATAATTTAAAGTCAAGTAACATGGCTCATAAAATGACTAGTTTCCATTTATTCCATTGTTATGCAATCTCTAAACTGTACCTCCA
>PVKN010027288.1:0-13570 GCA_004027915.1 Capromys pilorides | reverse complement strand
CTACATCAAAGACAGCAGTGTGCAATACAAAAGTCATACTTGAATGCCTGTCATCTTGGTCTTCTAATTGTGTACCATTTCTAATGTCATATCAATTATTACCATATAGTCTTTAAAATAAATTTTTACAAGGATAAGAGAAGAAAAAAGAGAGACAAGAACAAAAATCGAACAATGTGTCTTAATAGACACATATCATCTGGGAGGCTGTATGGACATGGAGAAGCTGAGTATGGCACTGCTTGCTAGTAATCTCAGCTACTCCGGAGGCTAAAGCAGGAGTATCTTGAGTTTAAGATCAGCCTGGGCAA
Organism: Capromys pilorides; assembly: GCA_004027915.1. NCBI lineage: Eukaryota > Metazoa > Chordata > Mammalia > Rodentia > Capromyidae > Capromys > Capromys pilorides. Next base: position 13,259 of record PVKN010027288.1, on the reverse strand, counting down.
TTTACTGAGACCCTGTTACAATGTAAAATAAAAAGGGCATGAGGATTATAGTTTATTGCTAGAGTACTTCACTAGCAAGTACAAAACCCTGGGTTCCATCTCTAGTAACACACACACACACACACACACACACACACACACGCCACACACACATGCCACACAAATATACAAGAAGGAAGTTTGTCGCCTTGTTTCCCATTTTCTTAGAACAATCAATAAATTGATCAGAATACTTCTCCTGAGATGGAAAAAAAAGTGATATCTTTGGTGATATGACCAGAATTATTTATTTCTCAACTATAAAATCTTTTAGCCTCTTTATTACTGCTAGTGGACTGATATCTAATTAAAAATAATACAATTTTAGCACTTTCAAAAGTGCCATCATATATACATGTGGATGCTAGGTATTTGCTTTTCTTTCTTAGCTGAATACGTATGTTTGCTAATAAAAACTGGCATTACCTTACTCAAACTTATATTGACTTTGCCTTCATCGACACCCATGACCTACCTGGTTCTTCATGGTCAATGTCAATAGAAGAATAGCAACTTCACCTTTGGAAAGAAATGATCAATTTTCAAATTTATCGAACTCTCTGACCTACACTTCTCTCTACCCACACTTTTCAGGTTTTAAGTTACTAAGAGCAATGTCGCAGGCCAAAAATCTCCATCCACCCTTCACTACTCTTTCCATTTCAGTGCATCTCTGTGCTGTCAGCTCCCTTGTACCTTAGGAGAGTCCTTTGGTACAGGAGTACAGTGATTCTCCTGGGAGATGTAGCATACTATTAAACATTTTGTTTAATATTCACATAGTGTGTTTTTATTATTTTTATTGCATATACAAATCACTATGTCTATTAGAAATGAAGTTGGCATTTTAATTCTGAAACAGAATTTCTGAAATCACATCTTGTTTCCTGTATACATGAAAGGGCTATTAAACATTAATATCTTTTTATGGGCTAGTGTCCTAGTACCCAGAAGAAATGGAAGCTGGCCATGATTTGAGGTAGTGATGTGACAGTGCATACAGATTTGGAGGTTGCCCAGCAGTTGTAGTGCATAACTGAGGGTGATGAGAGGAGAGTATCCTCAGAGAAAAGGGAAAGATAGAAGGAAAGTGTTGGAGAGACTCCACCCCCCTTTACACCACATTCAGCTTCATGCACTCAGGGCCATGTACAAGGGTCATCTGGCCACTGTGTGCATATTGGGCTCAGTCACAGATCAGGAGGATTTGAGGAAATATCTTAGCATGGGTACTGGCTCATGAGGACACTAGAATATCCCTTTGAACAATTATGTGTGTCCTATTAACTAAAGCTGTAGCTTATTAGAGAGCCACTGCCTTGAGTTCTTCCTAGTTACCAAATACATAATTATTCAGTAGCCACTGTCATGCCACCTACTATTCTAGGCCCTAGGGAGTTGGCAGTGTAGTTGCCAGAAGTCCTTAATGTAGGGCTTAGATCATACAGCACCAAGGCTGCAACATGGTGGCTGCAGGGAACAACACAGACAGTGGCTGTTCAGTTAAAATTGTAGGAGTTTGGCAAAGCTAAGACCTAGAATGAAGTGGAGTAAGCGAGGTAGGAAGCCAATCAAAGACTCCACCAAAGTGAGATTTGTACTCCAAATCTCAGTGACACCTGGGGAACTGCCAGGTACAGAGTGAGGAGATTAAAGTCATAGAAAGAAGAAAAGATGTGCATAAGAAAGCCCACTGGAGGCCTTGTAAGGTAAAGAAAGGTGAGAACAGAGTAAAGTGAGGTGCACCTTAGTGGTTCATCCTTTCCTTAGTAGGGAAATGACTCGCACAAAAACTATATTCATGTATAAAACAAAAACAGGCACTCATATCCTTAATATTAGTGTCAGTAGTATACCTAAACTGGAAACTGCACAAAGGCCTGTGTAGGAAGAAAAGTAAATGCAGTGTTGCACATTCACACTGTGTCTTGGTTACTTTTCTCTCATTTCTGGGACAAAATACCTGACATCCAAAATTAAAGAAGATTGTGGAGGTTTCAGTCTGTGCACAGGCAGAGTGGCACATAGCAGAGGCCACCAGTTCATGGCAGCAGAAAACAGCAACGAGCAAAGGGAGGAGCAGTGGCTCATAAATGAATGAATGAACCACAACCAAACACAGAGTATTGCAAACAATATATAGTGGAAGAAATCAGAACAGATGAACTGTATGGCTGTGTCCTTCCTTAGAAGTATGAAAGCATGGTTGTTGTTCCTCTCTGGAAGTTGTTAAGTAGTAGGCTTATATGAAGGGGCTTCTTCGATACTGGTAATTAAGTATCCTGTTTCAAGAATCTGGGTGCTCTTTCCAAGGGTGTGCTCAGTTTGGGAAAATTCATCAAACTCTATGAGGCTAATATTATCCCTTACTTACTGCAGACTGATGAGGTCCACAATCTCCCACGTGAGTGGAAAGCAAAGGCTAAAAAAGAGACACATGAAATGATTTTAGAGCTCCAGGAGGATCAAAGCCCTCTCATGGAATTCAAGATTCTCTGGAGGCTAAGAACAAGAATTTCTCTTTGAGGTCCATATTTATTTAGTTATCAGAACAAGGGAAGATAATACTCAAGAAGGATGGGAGCTTCTGGAGGCCTGTGTTAATACCAGGAAGGTCTCCACCCAGGGGTGAGCTGCCTGAGGCTTTGAACTTCTTCTAGTTGATGTAGCCCAGGCAATTTAATTGCATTCACAATTCTGGCTAGAAATGACAGCCTGTCCCACTGAGTTCCTTCATCTCCATATGCAAAGAAGTAGGCTAATCTTCTGACTGTAGAAAGGAGCTGGAACAGGAACTCAGGAGACCTCATATCCAACATTCTGTGCAGCATACGGTCAACCTTTATAATATTAAAACACACATATAGACAAATGGGTGAGTGAAGACAGAAATTTATTTACGTTTCTGTATGCAGTTTATCTAATTTCTGAGGACTTTAATTTTCTGTTAACTTGCAAGGTCATACAAGGTCAGAACATCCCATACTTCAATATTTGCCTCCTCTGTTTTTTTATTTTTGCCATATATTCTTGCCACCTGAACTACACTAAATATTTACATTTATATCGGTTTCCTTTTAAGCTTGTCTTTATTGCACAAGGAGACATTATATTATTATTATAAATAAAAATTAAGAATCACTTGCAAAATACAGAAGACAAACACAACGTGAACAAAACAATGTTACTCTGTTCTGTTGGACTCTGTTGTGTGTGCTGGTGGAAACCAGATCTCCCCTGGATATGATCAGGCTAAGAATCATTGAAGACGACCACCTAGAGAGACCCACTTTCTCCTTGCGCAATCTCATGTGATCTCATGTTTTGCATGCTTATCATCTATAATCCCCCTGCAAAGCACTGGAGGTATAGTCCTATATTCAAAAAACCCTGCTTGGGTGATCCCTTAAGATCCCACTAACAATAAGAAAAGCAGACAAACAGCAAATGAAAGCATGTAGGAATTTTTTGGGGGGCCGTGGTAGGGGTGGCAACAGGGGAAATGTGAACTCAATGGAGTACTTTGTAAGAGGCCCTTTACTCCTTTTCCTCATGCTCTTACTTGCCTTGCCTACACATTGCCGAAGTAGGAGCAGTAACACACAGCTGTCCATGATAAATACTGAGACTAAGGGGAGAAAAAGGCTGACGGCTTGTGTCTTGCATGACCCTGGCTAGATGGTCTTGCTTTTCTCTCATCCACATCTGTCTCTAGGAAGATAGGCACAAAAGTCCAGTAGTTCTTGCAGCATCAGGGCAGGTTTTGCAGTCTCATCCTGTTCCCAAATCAAAATCAGACTGCTTAAGCCTCTGTGCTATGCATTTTGTCTAGAGGGTACTATTGGGGCACTGTTTTCAATCTGCAAAGAGTTGTGAGTGATGACTACCATAGATCAACCTGTTTGTGAATGGCACCTTGATATGCTGAAAGTAATATGAAGCCATATATCTCTACATATGAACATATCCAGATCTTACAACAGCTTAATAGGATCCCACCCCCACCAGTGATTGTTGAGGTTTATCAAATGTCATTCACTGAAACATATTATAGCTTGTGATCAAAACTAAAATTTCCTGTCTCTGATTTCCTGCAATTTCAAAGCTATTTCCTTTCTGTCTTATAGCTTGCAAGCTCAAATCTCCAAGTGAAAGAAGTTGTATGCTGTGACTTCTTCCATAGCCTTATAATAAATAATTAACATCATACCATTTTATGGGGTTGCTTTGTCCTCAGCAAAGATTACAAGACATTGCACATTCCATGGACTTCTGTGGATGTTCCTTTAGTTCTCAGTGAAGCCAACATTGTCAGTTATTTTAACTTTTAATTAAGATGTTCAGAAAGAGTGAAAAGCCCATAAAAGATTCTAGGTAGTTTATGACTAATATTTCTTGAAGTACATTCTTACTTTTGCTTCCATTTTAATGCTAAGATATCTTTATGTATACTTCAATAACCCATGATTATAGTTGTGATGTCTACAAGTCTGTGGGTGTATTCTGGTTACCCTTGTCATTTTAGAAAGCCATGTTTGATTTATTCTTAACTTAAAAATTGAATTAAATAGTAAAACTCAAGATAGATAATAGAAAACAAGGAGACAGATTTTTCATAGAAAGAAAGAATACCAAGAGATGGATGAAGAGGGAGGGGAAAGGACAGGGAATGAAGAAAAGAATAAGTATCTGTTATGTGCATGTATTGACTCCACATAAGGAGTGCAATCATTATGTGCTGCTGACATAAAATACTAAAATTAAAAATAATATTAAACATGTGAACTCTTTCTCTGTTCTACTCAAAGTTCTAGAATATAAAAGACAATGACTGAATCTTTTTTCTTTAGGTATTGTCTAAGTCTATATTTTCAAGATGTCTCACACAGAGCACTAGTCTTAGGATATTCTCATGTCAGAGTAATAAGGTAAATGACACATGCTGTGTCCTGGTCTTGGAGACTGACAATGCCTTTTAAAGGATCTCACAGCATTGCAGGTTATTAGTTAAGAAACTTTTTTTTTCAGTTTCTACTTTATTTTTTTACAATAATTAATACATCATATAATACATCATATATTGTTGTCTTCACTGTAGTTGGTCAGAGTACAAGATGCAGACATGATTTCTTGTCTAAACATCACTAGTACAGAACTTTCTTCTCAATGCACAAAGAGAAAGTAGCTGTATATATTATCCAATAGTCCATAACAGCAGTGGATTATCAGCTCATCTGGAATTATCGGAAGCTGTTGACTTGAGCCTTTTACAACTCAGCATATTAGTATGGCTTTCCATTTTATATCTTGTGGTTAGACTTTTCTGCTGGATGGTCATACCAAGATAAAGCAAGACCTATACTATGAAGTAGAAACTGAAAAGAAAAACAAAACTGGTTAATATTGCATAACTGAATTTTGTCAAATTTATGTTACCACAATAAAGGATACCTTTTGCACAAGTGTTTAATAGTTATTTCTGGAACTGAATTTATATGTAAGATATGTGTGTCAAAGGAGTGCCAAGACAGCAGACAGGTATTGCAGAGGAGAAATAGTAACTTTAAAACAAGGATCAAATTCTGTGACACTTGTCTTTTCATCAGCTGGGGTCGTTTCCACTTTCCTTGAATCTGGGGAGCCTTGTGATTACTTAATTCAGTAGAGACCCACAGAAATACACAATGAGTCTAGCAGAACACACTGCATTCCCACTATTATGACAAAATATCTGACACCTTAAACTTAAGGAAGCAGAGTGTTGTTTGGCTTTTGGTTTCAGAGGTGGCAGTCCATGACTAGCTGGTCCCAAGGCAGAAATGGCATGGTTAGAAGGTGCAGTGGGAGGAAGCTAGGCTCCTGCAAGCCAGGAGGCAGAGAGAAAGAGATGAATCAGACGCAATAATACATCTCTTCAAGTCAGGCTTTCAGTGACTCACTTTCTATAATTGGATCCCACCTCTTAATAGCACATTCAGCTATGAACTTATCAATGGACATTGGTAAGTATAGTATCCCATGATCCAATCATCTTCCATAGTCCCACCTCTGAAAACATGAAACTTTAAGGAACATCTTATATCTAAACAGTAACACTGCCCATGTTCCTTCCACAATATTATTTTTGGAGTTTCAAATCACCGCACTGATGTCTAACTATCTCATGACTACTATATGTCATGGATATGTAAAGATGTGTTTGTCAGCAGCGAAGGTTAGTTGTATAGCCATTCCTTCCAGGTGCCTAAATGTAAATTATCTTGGATACACTGGATGTAGCTTACATACCAGCTGAATACCACCCAGAGACATCCACTAATGCCATTTAGAATTAAAAAAAAGGTGAGCCCAGATTAAATTCTTCATTTAGAAAATTGTAAGAATCAATGAGATACTTGTTTAAATCTCTAGGTTCAGGATCAGTTTGTAATATAGCTAGGGATTGCTGTAATAGTGAAAATCTTGGGTTTCAGAAGAAAAAGTTTAGAATCTCCAGTGAGACATTCCAAAGCAAGAAGGGCCATGATCTCACTAGAGAAAATAATCTCTCTTAGTAAGGGAGATTCCCCAATGCTTAGAATGTTAATTATATTTAGTAGATAGAGGTAAGAGTTAGCAAAAGTAAAATTGTAGGAAGAGAAACCAATAGACAAGGATAGAACAGGGAAGCTGTCTTATTTACTTTTCTCTCATTGATGATACAAAATATCAAACACAGAAACTTAAAAGGGGGAAATTTTAGTTAGCTCTCAGTTTGTAGGTGTTTCAGTGCATGACTGACTGACTCCAAGGTGGGAAGACATGGCTGACAGGCACTGAAGGGAGAAATGGTTCATGGTGGGTAGAAGGTAGCCAAAGCAATAAGGGATGACCACAGAGTCTTCTATGGTTTGTATTTTATCCAGGCAACTCAGGGAAGGTAGTACTTTCATCCTTACTCTTAGCCCCCTTGATTCTAACATTGCACTATGAATCAGTCTCAGAATCACACATTTGAGATCCAGCCACCTCTGAAAAACCCCACCTATGGCTGCATGAGGCTTTGGTGAAATATCTATACACAAGCTACAGCCCAAGCAAACCTGGAGGAGATCTAAGTGAAACTCACTAGAACATCTGAGAGGAGAAAGATCCTGAAAGTTAATCCAACCAGAACATCATTCCATACTAGCCCCCATGCAGAGCCCTTCTGTGCTTATGGATACAAGTGGAGGACCTAGAGCAAAACTAAATCTCACTGCATAGACAGAATATGTCATCCAGGGGAAGGTACTGCCTCAACCACCACATTCTATAACTCAGTGGTGTCCCAAATTTTCTGTTCAAGGAGATTATGGGGCTACAGAGGAAAGTGACTGATGATGGATAGTGTGCCTAAGGAGAGTCACCTAGAGAGAAAACATTCTCTCAACCTTTTACAGAATAAACTGGTCAAGCTATGGCCGTGACTCATCCAGACAGCTGACACTAACAAAAGTTCTACAAAATGCTGTACATGGTTTCAGGGTAAATCCTGAGGAGATTTGACTGACTTTACCAGATACAAAAGTTACATGTTTTGTTATATAAATCTTGTTTTATTTTGGTCTTAGCATCCAACAGAAACGTCTAATCACGAGGTATGAAAAGTAAAGACATATTAATATGCTGAGCTGTAAAAGGCTCAAGTCAACAGCTTCTGACATTGCCAGTTCTGCTTCTAAACCACTACTATTATGGGATATTGGATTACATATGCAACTACTTTCTCTTAGTTCAATGAGAAGAAAGATTTGTACTAATAGTATTTAGAAAAGATATCACATCTGCATCTTGTCCTCTAAATAACTAGAATGAAGACAGCAATATGCAATGTATTAATTATTGTAACTGTCCTACTAACCTGTTTTGAAACTGTCTCATTGTTATTTCTTTCTCATTACAATTAATAAAATTAAAAATTAAATCTGTTTAACCTCAATGCAATGTCGCAGTTACATGAATCATACAAAGAAGGCAAAATCAACTATCACTGGAGAAGTTTCCTGTTGAAGCTGTATGAAAAGAAGGATTCCATTGAGCCAATAGATAGCAGTGGTTCTGTTAGTGACCACTACCTGAAGTCATCCTACTGTGCTGTCTCTCTTATCTTGCCCATGCCAGCCTCAAAGATTTTCAAAGGTAAGCACAGGTTAATTTGTTTAGTTTTCTTTGTATTTTGTACTTTGTTTGTTATTGTCTATTATATTAGAATAGTATAACTATTTTATGTAAGTTTTTTTGGGTTGTGGAATGAATCATTTGAGTTTCTATTCTTTCTATGGGAAAACTTTCTTTGATATAGAAGTGTTTTGGATTATAGGCATGTTTCTGGAAAGAATTATACTCACAAACCAAAATTTAACTTTACTTTATTAATTCAACAGATTTTCTCAGTCATTGCTCTGAGTAGTCACTCATTTATTTCCTTCTTATATAATATCTGTCTTTTGACTCATCTTCCTTGCAGTTTCTCAATTATTGCCTAGGGGATTTTTCTAAAGCACAAATCTGATAGATCACTCTCCTGTGTAAGGTTCTTCTCAATACAAACAGAATAAAGCCCAAATTTTATAGTATTATTGCATCAGTCATAGTCTAGTGAAAATTGGAACTATTTTAGTTATTTCAAGTGAATAAAGCTACTTAGAAAGAATTGACACTAACACAAGAGCCAAGAAATGAGAGGATCCTGAGCAATACAGGCATTCACAGGGAGAGGAAAGCTAGAATCCTAGAGGAAGGGTCTTTATCAGGAGCTCCAGGCACAGTGGAGATGGAGATATCATGCAAGAAAGAAAAAGAGAAACACCCCAACTTCTGCAGAGTCCACCCTCCTGTTTTCTGATTATACCTTTCATTATTTAAAATTCCTAGAAATCCAGTTAGCAAAATATCTTACTATGGAGACCACAATTTATAAATTGGGTTGAAGGGAGTCCATACTTCTCCTTGTCTGGCGTTTGAGCCAGATTGGAATGTGGAACCTCCACAGCTCTTTTCTGGTCACAACTGGAAGCTCCCGGACTAGTGACTGCTGAGCTGCCTAAAGGGCAAGGTAAGACCTGCTTGAGAGGTTAGGTACTTGAGTCCCCCTGTCTCATCCTTATTCTTGTAAGAATACTTTTTCTCTTCCTCACCCACTGTAGTCACCATTACTTTTTCCAGAAACACCGCTGCCCTCCTCATATTGTCCTTGACTCAGACGTGATGAATAAACATCAAGGTTCTGAATGCCTCTTGGTCTTTTATTCCTAGAACAAATGTTCATTCCAGATCCTTACTACAATCCTATTTTTCCTCCTGCTTTTTCTTCTGGCCATAAGCCATAACACTTATGAGGAGATTGGGGACTCACTGGAGAGGACCCAATAACTGGTGCCTTGCAAAGGGTTCTAATATCTTACTCTATAGTTCTGCAAAAATCAAAGAACAGAAATACTACAGAAAGCAGAGAGAATAATGACCAACACAATGATGTTTTAAGAGCTTCATGGCCTAATCCTAGGAGCATTTCACTCCATGTTTCACAACTAACTCATCTTCTCCTTGCACCTCAAGTATACTGAAATATACAGTAAAATAGGTGAATTTTCACGAGATTTTCCTTCCACTGATAAATTCCTCCCCCTAATATCACGAGAGTACTTAGTTATTCTTCAAAATCTACCTCACTTTCTTCCATGTTAAGGTGTTTCTTGAATCTCTCCAAAAGAGAACTGATCACTTTATGTATCCTAGCAATGCATGCTATATCCTTACAACTTGCCACATTGAATTATGTTGTTATATTTTTTTCTTTCTTCTTTCAGGATTTTCTTAGTACATGATTTCAATACTCAATGACTGCATTTCTTATGTGGACTTTGTACATGTATATAGCACATCTGAATACTTTTTAAATTACCTTCCACGTCCCTCCCTCTCCACTCTCTGCATCTTTTGTTCCCTTTCTCATTTGAAAAAGATCTATCACCCTACAATCTGTCTTTTATTTTTCTGTTTACATTTTGAATTTCTTGTAGAACAACAACATGCAACATGTAACCATGTGTGTTTATTTCACTCAACATTATGGTTTCAAGGTCAGTAGATTTTTCTTCAAATGTCTCAGGATTATCTTTTATTATGGCACAGTAGTATTTACTTGACTGTATAAATAACATAATAGGACAGCCACAATAATTAATACAATACATATTGTTATCTTCATAGCAGTTGTTCAGAGTACAAGATACACATATGATAACTTTTCTAAACACTATTGGTACAAATCTTTCCTCTCATGGAACTAACAGAGCGCAGTTGTATACATAATCCAACATTCCATAATAGTTGTGGGTTATTGGCAGAACTGGAAATGTCAAAAGTTGTTAACTTGGGCCTTTTACAGCTCCGCATACTACTCTGGCTTTACTTTTTATGCTTTGTGGTTAAACTTTTCTGCTGGGTTGTTAAGGCAAAGTTAAAGCAAGACCTATATAACAAAACATGTAACTTTTATATCTGACAAGGTCACTCAAATCCCCTCAGGATTTACTCTGAAACCATGTACAGCATTTTGCAGAACTTTTGTCAGTGTCAGCCATCTGGATGAGTCACAGCTATTGCTTGACCAGTTTGCTTTCTGTGAAAGCCTGAGAGAATGTTTTCTCTCTAGGTGACTCTCCTTAGGCACACTGTACATCATTGATCCCTTTGTTCTGTGGCCTCATAACCTCCTTGTACAGAAAATTTGGGACACCACTGAGTTATAGGATGTTACAGTACAGGTTCTTTTATGTTCAGGGTCATCACTGATCTTGAAGACATAGGGCCAAAATATTGTCTATCCTTGTAGCCCTTCTTTTTCTCTAATTTTGTGTTCTGCAAACAAGTTCTTAACCCTCCAGACACTTAGTGATGCTATTACTCTACAACATAGGTACTTGAGCTTAACATCACTCTCTGAATATTAAATGCCTTAGACTTAACATGGAACTTGTATTTTCCATCAATCATTGATATTCTAATAAATCCCTATAGAACGTAATTTTAAAAAGCTATTACACATTTTTTTCACAGAAAATTAAAAATCCAAACATATACAAAATTGTAGCAGGTCAATTCTATGGCATTTTTCCTTGTCTCCTATTCTATTTATTTATTATTTTTTAAACTTTACTTACGTTATGCCCAGCTCAGCCTGCCATGGGGGTGGGGCTGGTGCATCATGTGGTGTCAGGGTTTGAACCACGGTCCCTGTGATTGCCTAAGCTTACCTAGGCAGGGGTTTTAGACCACTGAGCTATCTTGCCAGCCCTTGCATTCTTTTTAATTACCCTATCTTGTTTCCTTTAAAAACAAACATTTACTTGAGAGAGAGTACAGAAATAATTGAAATAATATTAGAAGCAGCACACATCTAAAAGAGTAGTGTGATGGGCATTCCAAGTATGGTTTTTAGTATTACACAATGCTACTCTGAATGTCAAAAAGCTTTTGGAGATTCTTAGGACCACTGTCTAATTCATCCTGTGTATATTAGTTCATGGTTTGCCCATATATTGTTTCCTAACTGCTCTGCTTGCTGTCTCTTCATTGGTTAAGCCTTAAGTTCCTGATTTCAATTCAGCTCTGTTATGCCTTTCCATTTTTATTTCTTTTTTGTGTGTTCTTACACTAGGGAGACTATACAATATTTATACATGTAAGTCTGCTTTATTTCACTCATGAGCATGTTCAAGATAATCCACTTATATATGAAATCTTCTAATTTATCATTCTTTATAGATGAGTAATATTCCATTGTATGAAAACATTACATCTTTTTCAACCATTCTTCAGGTGGCAGGCATTTTTGTTGTATCCAAGATTTGCCTATCACAAATTGTGCTGCTATAAACAGCAGGTTCACTGTGGACAAGCTTCACTATGATACAATGTTTTCAGTTCTTCTGGGAAAATTTCCTGTAGGGAGATCACTGGATTGAATGGGATTTCCAGTCCTAATTTCTTAAGGAGTCTCGACATGGATTTCCATAATGGTTGCACCAGTTTGCATTCTCACCAGCAGTGGCGAAGTGTTTGCTTTTCCCCACAGCCTCTCCAACATTTGTTGTTCGTTGATTTCTTTATGCTAGCCATTCATAAATGAGATGAGTGAGATGAGTATGTAAGTGTTGTTTTTCATTTGCATTTCATGGATGGATATCAATGTGGAGCATTTCTTCATGTATTTATGAGATTCTATTATTTCTTTCTCTGAAAAGTGTGTGTTCATTTCAGATGCCCATTTCTGGATTGGGACTTTGAATTTTGGAACCCTAATGCTTTTAGTTCTTTATAAATTCTAGATAGAAGACCTTTGTCTGAATACTTATTACACAATTTTTTTAAAAAATATTTGTGGGTTTTCTTTCACTCTTTCAGTATTTTCTTTTTATATTCAAAAACTTCTCAGCAAGAGAAGGTCTCAGTTGTTGATTCTTTCAAGTATTACACAAGCATTTTGATTTTTATTCATGAACTGTTTGCCTACCCTGATGTCTTGAATATTTCCTTTTACTTTCTCTTCTAGGAGATTTAGTGTTTCTGTTGTAATATTTTTATCTTTAATCTATTTTGACTTTAGTTTAGTGCATGGTGATACACCTGGGTCCAGTTTTAGTATTTGACATGTAGAGAGCCAGTTTTTCCAGCACCATTTGTTAAAGAAGCTGTCTTTCTTCCAGTAAATATGCTTGGCCTCTTTGTTGAAGATAAGGTGGCTGAGTGTGTTTGTATTTGTTTCTGCATCTGCTAATCCATTCCACTGATCCTGACGAATCTCGATGTTTTTTGCCAATACCATGCTGATTTTATCATTGCGGTTTTGTAGTATAATTTTAGGTCAGGAATTGTAATGCCTCCTGCCTTATCTTTGTTCCCCAGGATTGTCTTTGTTCTTCTAGGTCTTTTCTGGTTCCAAATAAAGTTGTGGACTGACTTCTCCAGGTATGTGAGGTATATTGATGGCATTTTGATAGGAATTGCATTAAATATGTATAACAATTTAGGGAGTATGGCCATCTTCACGATGTTAGTTCTTCTTATCCAGGAGCAGGGAATACTTTCCATTTTCTCGAATCTTCTATCATCTCTTTTTTCATAGAATTGTAGCTTTCATTGAGAAGATATTTTACTTCTTTAGTTAGATTAATTCCTAAGTATTTAATTTTCCA
>PVKN010027287.1:0-13570 GCA_004027915.1 Capromys pilorides | reverse complement strand
TATTCTATTAAAGTGGAATGAAAACACACACATGCACAAAAAGAAAATAGGAGAAAATATTTAAAAGTATGCTTGTATTAGAGACAGTGATTTCTGAATATTTTAAGTATAGATTTTATTTTTAAGTACTATACATAGTTTAAACTATGAAATAATTGCACTATTTTGACTATGCCGACCATAAAAATAGACTTAAGAATCCTAAACATAAAAAAAAAAATAATAAAACTCAAAACTTTTCTGGAAGAAAAGTCGCAGTTGCTAAAAAACGGAAGCTGAAAATCCCCAAAATGGTGCACAGGAGAGGTCTTCCCCAAGAGGCTAAGGTGGATTCCTGGGAAGAGTTGCCCTGCCTCGCTTGCTCCAAGTTAAGGTTCCTGACTCTGACACCTTGTGTCTGCAAGGTGCTGAGCGCCCTGCCCCTGGAGGCCCTGTGTGGATGACAGGGGACAAACACTGACCCCTACTGTCTCCATTTGTCCTTCTTCCAGTCATTGATTTCAGAGCCAAAAAGCTGCTGTTCACCGCTAGGTCTGGAGGACAGTTAGGATACTGTGAGAAATGGGTGCTGAGGCTTGGACAGGAGCTGGTGGCTGCACTCAAGGGTTAGAGAAGACCTGAACTTTGGTCCTGGAGCTTCTAGCTGCTCCTGCTCCTGGGCAGGGCCAAGACAAGATCATAGCTGAAATCCCCAAGGGATCCTGGGATCTCTGGCCACCTAATTTCACTGCCCAGCTTGATATGAGGAAAAGGCACCAGGGGCTTCAAGATGGGGCAGCCTGAGGGTGGTGCAGGGGGCAGACAGGTGGTAACTCTGGGAAACTCCAGCCTTCCCTGGGCCTCAACACTCATAAACCCACAGGCTGTAGCATCAAGCTATGGACATGCACAGTCCTAGGCTATCGGAGGGTTTTCAATAGCTCTACTGCTTATCCCTTCCTGGGCACAACTCGCAGGTGATGAGATGGACAGAGGCCAGCTGTGGCAGAGGGTGGGGTGCAGAAGAAGAACAAGTCAGAATGTCCTAGGTTCGCCCATCCTGGAACAACCTGGAACTTGTCTTCAGATGCTTACTGGGGTGAGATCACACCAGCCCCAGCCCTTATCTGGCCCCTCTTATGTAGACATATTTAGAGTAAAATAAGCTTAAGGGGCCAGGGACAACATCCCTAGTACTATGCACTCATGTACGTGAGCCCCTACACATGGACATATATGTGTATGCCTATTGCTGTGTCTGAGTGAGTGCTGAGGATGACCACTGGGCTGCTTGTGTCTGCTGCTGCACATATGTGTCTCTGGAAGGTCACACTAGACTGGTAGATCTCTGCAAGCATGTGTTGCTGCATGTGTATGGATGTGGAGGGCAGGTGTGTATGTGTACATGTGTCTGTGTGCATGGCATCGTGACTTGTGGATGCCTCTGTGTTCCTGTCTGTGCAAAGGTACCTGTGTAGCTGTATATAGATGCATGAGCTTACTCATATACTTATGGCCAGGAGTGTGTGTGTGTGTGTGTGTGTGTGTGTGTGTGTGTGTTTCCAGGACCTGTGTCCCATCTTAAGCTCCATAGCTCCTATCTAAGCAGGGCAGTCCTTCTCCAGCCACTGAAGGAAAAGGCTGAGCACCCAGGTCAACACCAGCACCTATCTCCCTGGGCAAAGCCAAGGCCTCCTCAGGTAGCAGCATCCACCCTGGCAGGGCAGGGCCAGTTGGGCACAGCCAGCCCAGCCCCAACAAGCTCCCTTCATGTGGTGGCTTGGGCCTATTTCTGTCTTGTTTGGCTCATCCTGGCTGCTTGCTCCCTGCCAATAAGGCTGCATTTCTCCACCCGGCTATTTCGGCCTAGGAATGTGCTGTTGTGTCTCAGCAGAACCCAAAAGCCCCCATTATGGTTAGCTGTCCCACAGAGGCCAGCAGCTACTCACTTATTTAGGTTTCTCCTGGTCTATATTTGCCGACAATGACAAGATGAACTTGAAAGACAGTTCAATTCCCTCAGGCCCCTTTGAGAAGACTGAGACATTGCAGGCCTCCTTTCTGTCCAGAGCAGCTTCTGATATCTCCTGCAGGGGGAGCTGGCCCCTCCACTCCCCACACACTCCTGGGCAGCCAGACCCAGAGGACTAGCTCAGAGTCACAGCTCAGCCTACTGGAGGCTGGCCAGGTCCCCACTTCCCATGTGTCCCAGCTGAATAAAAAGCCTGCCCCTTCAGAACTTTTCTAGAGCCCAGTTCCACAAGACAAGAGCAGCAGTGAGGGGCACTTAAGAGACAGGACCTAAAACAAAACTCTCCTTCAAGTTTTGGCTCAGCAACCTGCTAGCTGGGCAGCCTCAAGAAGCTCCTCTTCCTTGTGTCACCATCCTGGCATCTATGAAATGGATGGCAGAGTGTCTCTCCCCGATGGTAGCACATACATTTCCCCACGGTGCCACTGGTCTTGTGAGCGTGGGGTAGCATGGCAGTTGTTAATGGGCTGCCTTTTTTCTGTCTTTGTGATATATCAAATAGTGGTGTGGTTTATAATGGATAATGTTGAGGAGTCTATGAAATAGGCCAAGAGCGCTATAATAGATGATTCAAATTAAGATGATTTAAGGAGGTCTTAATAAAGGAGCTTGACGTGTTATGGCTCTATGCCTCAGGGAGGTGGCAGGAGAGATTGCCGAAACTTCCAAGAAAAGAGGTAGGGAGCAGACCATGTTCAAGTTGATTCCTGTTGCTTGCCACTAGCAAACCTAATGCTCTGGTGATAGAGTAATGATAGAGTGAGATTCCTCCCTCCAAATTACCCACGATGATATGGTCTCTGATGACCACGGAATGCCATTCACCCAGTGCTTCAATCCACACTAGAATGCAGGTGGGAAGCTAACATCAAGAGTCTACCCTCTGCTGGAAGGTGAAGCTCTCTGCTCCTCCCACTGTCCCCTGCTCAGGTTCCCCTCCTGAGCTCCTTTGTCTCAGCCTTGAATCTCTGAACACATTAACCTTGTCAGTCAGTCTGTCCACAGCATGCTGGGGACAAACCAAGCCCCAGGGCCATCCCTCTCAGCCTGTTGTCCGCCAGAAGGAAAGAAATGGTGCTATGATATTGAAGCACCCCAGTGGGGGGCCTTGAGGACCTTCACATCCACCTCCACTGCCGAAATAAGGGCATGGATGATTCACAGCCAAACTGCAGCACCTACATGTTCCAGAGTCGAGTAGTTATTGGAAAATGATAGGCCCCACACTCTGTTGGTGCAAATATGCATCCCTACATGCTGTGGGGCTAACCAACAACCCACCACAGCTGAGCTGATGACGAGGGAGACAAACCAACAGCAATTCATAATTAAAATGTAAGAATAGCAGCAACTGGAAACCAGGACCAGCCCCTGGCAGCCTGATGGTGCCCTGGTCTCGCAAGCTCCTGCCCCAACATCTCGCCTCCATCTCTGCCTGTGGGAACATGTGGTAGCACTTTGCAATGCTGCCAAAATTTGCCTGGCATCCTGACTGCTTGGCCAGATGCTGAATCAAGTCTTCAGAGCACTCTCCTAACATGCTAATTTTCATTTACAAACACCAACATTTAGTAGCCCTCAGTGACTCACTCACCCAGTTCGTTACTGAGAGGCTATTTGTCCACAGAACTGTATATCATTTACTAAAGAAAAACTCTTCATTTGGAAAAATCACTGTTTGTGTAGCATTGTGATGTAAGGAAAACAGTCATAGGTTTAAGACACAGGCTAGAGATTCCACATGGCGAGCCCTGGCACCTACCAGATGACCCTAATGACGAGGGCCATGTCCAATGCCAGGAGCAGAAAACTAACACCGAGATTCATACAGGGCTCCTCAGAGCACAGGAGCAGAAATTACGTAAGAGGGCAGCAGCGATGATTGATCTGACAGCTCGGGGACATCTCTCTGGTTTGCCTCCTCACCCTGGCCTCCTCCTGGGCATGGTAGACTGAGATGTAAGTTCACAAGGATGTTATTAGGGAGATGACGTGGGTGGGGAGAGAGCCGGGTGAGAGGGTGACGCAAGTGGACCTGCGTGGGGGAGGGTGGGCAGGGCATCCTGGACTGCTAGCCACTCATCACAAGATTTAACAATGTCACCGCCACAACAGAGGCCTCCTCCTTGGAGCCAGCCTGCCTCAGTGTCCCTACTGCCCACATTCACCGGGTTCCTATTCTTAGAGTGCTGCAGGGGACAACCTCTGCCAAGCTCCTGGTGCCGCCTATCCTCATGCCACAGCATCCAGGTGGCGTTGATGGGTAGGGAACCAGCTGGTGTCTCCCATGGCGTTAAGTCCTTTGGCGGCCTCTGGCCTCTCTAATGCACCCACTTTGCATCCCACACCTCCATCTCCCCCCATCCTCCCTCTTCCTCTGCCAGGGAAATGGGGCACTCCTATTCCCCTGAAACTGTCTTGTCTTAGGCTTCTAATATCCACCCCAGTAGTGGGCTTGCCTCATGCTTAAGGTCTTGCTATGGCCTTACACATCTATCTCTAAGAAAATACCTCAGATCAATAACTTCTTGCTCACTTCCTTTTCTTCCCCAGTCCCCTTGAACAAGACCCCCTCTACCCAGACCCGGAGCACCCCAAGCTACAGCCTGAGCCGCAGCACTCCGCCAGCTCACACACGGCTTTAGGTGCCTGGTCCTTCTCTCTCTTACCTGGCTCAGTGTGAAGCCATGGCTTTGGCCCAGCTTCAGCCCAGCAGCCAGCAGAGGGTGGGGCGGCAGCTCCCTCCCCTGTTCTTCAGCATCTCTCCATAAACAGGAGGCAGAGGCTCTTCCTGGAGATAGGGGCACCCCAAAGCCCTCAGAGCCCAGGGCTTGTCTAATCCCTGCACATTTGGGCCACATGAGCAGACAGCCCCTTCATATCTCAGGATCACACATTTTCTCCCCTGGACCTTGGCCCTGCCTTGTGGAGCTGCTCGCCACCTCTGGACTGCAGCTCTGGGCCATGGTTTCCGTCTCTGCACATTACTCTGCTGCTGCTCCCCTTCCTGGGCAGGGGACATGAGCCTCTCTGTGAGCCCTCAGCGAGGCGCACATACTGGTCCTAGTGTGGGGCTATTAGTGGGCTGCGAAGAGCTTTGGCTCCTTATTCTCACTGCACGGCTGTGGAAGGCACAGCTCGGCATTACTCAACCTACCTTTCTTCTTTTTTCCCAAGTGCTATGGATTGAAAGCCCTGCGGTTTGCACAGAGAACCACATCCTCAGCCCTCGCTTACTTTCTTAAAATTTGAGACAGGCTCTCACAACGTCACCAAGCTGCCCAGGGTGTCTCAAGCTTGCAATGTCCCTACCTCAGCCTGCCAGAATGCTGGACTTCTAGGCATGCACCACTGCTACAGCTCACCCATCTCCACACACTTTTCCCACTCACATATTTCAAACACCACACCACTCCCCCTCTACCAGGAGTCTTCACAAGTCACCAAGCCACTGCTTTGTGCCTAGCAGTACCTGTGCATCACCTACTGACCAAAACAGTGTCTTTACCATCACCGGGTTCATGAGCCAGGTTTGAGTCTCCATCTTACCATGTGGTTTCTTAGGCTACTCCTGGCACCTCTGGAGTCCCTGAGAGGGAGATGCCAAGGGAAAGAAGAAGAGAGGAAAACCCCATGCACCATCCTAGCCCATTGTGGGAGTGGATGGATGCAGCCACCACATCCTCCAGAAGAACAGAGTTGACACGACTGGATAGGATCGTCTAAGGGAAACACCTCCCCAAAAATGCGGTGATGGATCATGGGACCCTTCCTCATTGAGCTCACTTCAGGTGGAAGGCTGTGAGCCCCATTCTTATGGATGTCACGTCAAACATGGGTCCCCTTGCTTGAGATAGTTGCCCCAGTGGAAGGATCTTATTTCCTTGCTCAATTTTTCCAGGATATAGAGAAATAGCAATTTCTACCACCCTGCCCACCAGTGGCTCCAAGAATCCCCAAGCTGCAGAACAACACATGCAGGTCAGGTCAGAGCAGCTGGAGTGTCCTCCAGAGCTGGTGGTGGGCAGGTGGGAGCCTGAATAGGACAGGTGGTCAGGAGGAAGGGATGCAATGGAGGCAGGGAAGGCAACCAGTGCTGTGTACTGTGGAAGGAGCCTTGGGAAGAAGGTCTCTTGTGACAGATGAGGCAGGCAGAGGTTCAGAGCCTAGGCAGGAATGGATATGGCCAAAGCTTCACTGTGAACAGGGAAGCAACACCTGGGACTCCAGGCAGTTTCCCTCCTGCAATTCCCAGTACCTAGCACTGAGCCAAGCCACCTGAGGCTTGTCCCTCTCTGGGACATCCTGGTTTGAGCCGTCCCTTTTCAGGGCTCTCAGCTTGGTTTGTGTCTTTGGTTTCCCAGCTCTGCAGAGCCTGGCTGTGTCGCCCTGGAGCACTGGATCAACACCAAGCGTGAACTCACAGGCAACCCCGAGAGATATTTTTAGAGCAGTTAACTGCAGCAATAATTCCTCACTTTCTCTTAAGGCCCATTTCCTATTTTTCTATTAAAAGGTATAAAAATTCATCCTGGAAGGCTGCCCAACATTTCCTTTAGGGAAGCGGGTGGGACCAGATACCAGGCCGTACTAACCAAGGTCAAGTGAAGAGGCTCATCCGCCTGTCTCCAGCGACCGCCTGGGCCCCTGCGGCCAAGGCCTGGCTGGAGAACAGAGATTGCACAGCACATGGGGCCCAAGGGTCCTCTGTCTTGCCTTTTCTCAGGAGGCAACACGGCATTTGACCTAGACACCACTACCACCTCCACCTATCTGTTGCCCCGCCACAAAGTCTGTCCTGAGATTCACCAACAGGACTTCTTGCCCAGAAAGCAGACATCAGCTCTGCCAAGGTTCTCTCTTTGCAGGCCACCGCCTGGTAAACAGAAATGTGCTTGAACAGAAGGTCCAGCCCACTGTGTCTTCACACATCCGGTCGCTGGGAGAGAAGGGGTGGAGCCATAGTTTGCAGGCCTGGGCCTGAATCCTGCATCTGCCATTCACAAGCTGAGTAATCTGCTTAATAAATTTATGTTTTCTTTTTTAACTTGAAAATAAGTAGTAGAATGGTTGTTATGGTGAACCAAATTAAAATGTCTGTCATGTTACATAGTTGTAGCAAAAGCAGCTACAACCTCTTCATTTGGCAAAAACCTCCAATATATTAGACAATTGTTTACTATTCAATGTACCTTATCCCACTGAACCTGGCTACCCTACGTACCTGCTACTTTGTACCCTTTGACTTATGTCTTCCATTTGTTTTCCCCTTCCCACTTCTGGTTACCCCATTTTACTCTCTATCTCTGTCTTTTTCACTTTTTAAAATATCCCGCATGTAACTTAGATCTTATAGTATTCTGTGTGACTTTGTGGGTCTAGCTTATTTTACTTAACATTATATCCTCTAGGTTCACCCAGGTGATGGCAAATGACAGGATTTCCCTTTTCAAGGGTGAGTAGTACACACACACATACACACACACACACACACACACACACGCACACACACGCACCAATTTCTTAATTCAGTCATCTGTCAATAGACACTTCAGTTGTTTCTATATCTCGGTGAGGGTGAAAAATGCCTCAGGTGCCAAGGAGTGCACCCTACAACTAAGCAGGGGTGATTTCATCTTTGGTTCTAGTCCCAGAAGGGGGATTTCCTGGTCCCACAGAGGCTCTATTTTCAATTTCTTTAGAGATCTCCGTGTTATTTTCGACAGTGACAGCACCATCCTATACAGTCACCAGCAATGTTCAAGGCTTCCCTTGTCTCTAGCCCCTCAGTAACACTTGTTACCTCTTGAAAGTATGGCCTTAAGGTACAAAAGCTCCTAGCAGGAAATAGAGAAAGCTCCTCAACACTGATCTGAGCAACGATTTCTTGACTATCAGACAAAAAGTTCAGGTGCCCAATGCAGTGCTACTACATCAAACTAAGAGTGGGCCTAACGGCCGGCCAAATAGCTCAGCGGATTAAAGCACCTACTTAGGCAGATTCAGGGGTCAGAACCCCTGGTCTGCTGTGCCAGCCCCACCTCTGGGGCATGCTAAGATGGTGATGGAGACTGAGCGTGGTGGCATGCCCCTGTAATCCCAGTGCTTAGGAAGTTGAAAGCAGGAGAATCACTATGAATCTGATCTATGTACTGAGACCATGTAGACTCTATAGATCCTGCACTAAATACAAAACAAACAAACAAAAGTAAATTTAAAAAAAAAAAAACAAGAATGGGCCTAAATATCATGGCACAGCAAAAGAAACAGGCCAAGGTAACTTATGGGTCTGAGGGATTAATATTCAAAGAACTCATACAACTTGATACCAAGAAAATATATAAATTAATGTTTTAATAACTGGCAATTTAATAATTTAATAATTGGCAAAGCACTTAGATAAATGTTTCTCCAAAGAACATAAACATGGCCAACAGAGGGCTGGCGAGATGGTTCAGTGGTCTAAAGTGCCTGCTTAGGAAAGCTCAGGCAACTGCAGGGACCGCGGTTCGATCCCTGGCACCACATGCTGCACCAGGCCCAACACCAGGGCAGGCTGAGCCAGCCATAAAATAAGTAAATAAAGAAACAAACAAACAAACATGGCCAACAGGCAGAGAAGTGTGATTCCCCATCAGGAAGCAAAATCACCCTGAGATGTCATCTTATTATGGTTCGTGTCTAAGTGTCCCCCCAAAGCCTCATGCAGTCATGGGGTGGCTTCTGGAGTTTGTGATGGATTACTGTGGGATAATCAATTATTATTAATTATGGATGCTGCACCTGCCCCAGCACAGGTAATTTGCCTTGTAATGTAAGGAGGGGAGAGAGGCTAGTTAGCTACCTGAGCTGGTGTCACTCCCTTTGCTCTCTGCTCTTTGCTGCCGCCATGAAAGTTTGATATCTGCCATGTGCCACTCTGCCTTGGAGCCAGCTGAGTATGGACTCAAACCTCCAGTAACTGTGAGCTGAATAAACCTTTCCTTTCTCTGTTAGCTCAATGATCCCAAAGAAATCATGTGCACATCAGAGTCTCGGTTCCCCTAGCCATCCACTGGGATCAACAGCTTTTATCAGACCTCTCTCCTGGGACTCTTGGGAAGGTTGGATCAATGGTTTAAAACAGTGCTTTAGAAGTGGAGAAGTTGTACTACTCAGATTAGGTTAGGTGACACTGTAGTGACTAATTTGAAGTCTCCATGGCTTAACACATAATTATTTTCTCTCTTGGGCCAAGTCCTTCTCTGAGCTTCATCATCTCAGTTCACACCTTCCCACGTCACCGTGGCCAGGTGTAAGAGCTGGTGGGTTCAACCACCTGTAAATGCTTTGGCCCTGGAGTGCCATTTATCACATTTGCTCCCAAGGAATTGGTTCAAATTAATACCTGGCTCCGCTTAATTGCAAAGGAAATGTAGCAAAGGCCTGGAATGTTCAGTAAGTTGTTCATTTCCTGGCCACAACAGAATACTGTGATGAGATATACTATTAGTGGTGCTGTCCCTTGTAATGATGACAGCAGGAACCACTGCCTCTGGTGTTGACATTTTCCCACCTGGAGCAGAGTGGGGGTGGTGAAGCATGAGGATTGTTGTGGGGACAAGTGAGAGTCCTAAATGCCCAGGGTAGGAGAGAAAGAGATGTACAGGCAGATATGGAGGGCGAGTAGCCCCGATGTGGCTTGTATCCTCTACTGGGGTACCTCTGGCCCCAGATCCTGAGTTTTCTCCACTTCTCTGTCCTCACAGGTTGTCACTGCCTGATGTCCTATACCGGGGACTTCCGGGTATCCCAGCTCCCACCACGGCCAGCAGGGAACCCTTCATTCTCAACCTGGGACAAGAGACCTATTTCATTTTGGGTTTACAGTTCCAACCCAACATGAACTTTTGAAAACTATAGTAAAGGTAAATTTCAGGAGAAATTAAGTAGTTTCAACATTAACCTAAAAAACAGCCATGGTCAGAATCTAGAGGAAATATCTAGTAAATATAAAAGCATTTTTAAGATATTCTAGATGATAATAAACTATAAATAATACAATCTGTAAAATAATCTACAAAGTAATCCTGACACTAAACAAGAAATCATTTGCTACAAATATTTGCAAAAAAAAAAAAAGAATTGTAAAAAATGCCTTTTACAGAAATGAAATAAATGACATCTAAACTTGTTCAAATTTTGTCCGATAAGAGGCCCCCACTCATCAAAAATATCTGCATGCTGTGGCAATATTAAAGTTGGGGACATTGAGCCCCAATCTTGCTTCTCACTCATCTTCCATGGTCCAATTACAAAGGTCCATGGCTCGGCACTGGTTTGGAAATATTCTCGAGAGACGCTGGTCTAAGTGTGAGCTCTCAGAGAAGAAAGCCTCAGTTTCCCTAATGGGGAAGTGCTTACCTGGGAACACTGCAACCCTCAAGGTACAGGCCTTGGGAAAGGCTGGCTGATGAGGATCAGGGACCCCCAGCCGCAACCGGGGAAAATCGCTCTAAGCCTGGAAGGAAGAGGCCACCCTGACCCTGGCTGGGCACATTTTGGGTTTCTTCCTTCTGGCTTCTACCCCTCTCCCTCTGCTACCCCACCCCCACACTCTAGCCACTCATGCCCACTGATAGCTTTTGCCTGCTCAAGTCTATATTAATTAAAGAGTAGGCTCAGGGTAAGAAAGCCAAGTGTCTTATTTCATAAAGTAGATAACATTAGAGATTTTAATTTACAAGGAGAGCAGCAACCAGAGTCTGCAATAGAAAGAGCTGCAGAAAGTGCCTTAGTTTCTGAAGCTGATAGCTCCAGACTCTCAAGTTGCCATAAATTCTGATAAAATGTCTTCCCAGAGGCAAAAGATAATTTTTATAAGCTTTTGGAAGGGACTAATAAAGCTGTAATCTACCGTCTTCCATTATTTAAAGACCTGGCTCGAGGGATATGATTTGTAAGGGTTTTTATATATAAATATAGAGACGTATATTAATTCTATGTCTCAATCCATCACCCTCTCTGGAAAGGAAGGCTGGCAGGACTTGGGTTGCCCCAGCACTGGCCTCTGGCCTGGGGCGGAGCCAGGGAGGTCTGCTTCTGAGCCTCACTGCTTCTGAGCTCAATGCCTCCAGGAGAAGTGATCAAAGGTCCTGTAGCAGACTCCCCCGCCCCATCCCCTGGCTTTGTGTGATAACCTTCAGGCTGTGTTCTGTGTCTGCAGACCCAATTCTACCATGACAAGGCCTGGTGGTGACAAGGGTGGCTTTGTCCACATCTGACAACAGGTATGCATTAAGGATTTTCCCATCTTCCCCTGCCAGAGTATCCTAGCTCCGGGGTGACGGTGCTGATGCCAGCATGAGTGTCTGATGACAAGCTCAAGAGCAGGGCTAGAGAAGGTGGCTGTTGCATCTCACTCCAACAGCCTGGTCCCCTGCCTGGTAAGCCACAGCAGATGTTTGAGACCAAGGGCTTTGTGTGACTTACTCCTGCATGGCCTTGCCAAGTGTGTGCAGTGCTTCTGGGAAAGTACGTGGTCTTGGTCTCTGTCCCCCAAGCTGAGGGGCCTCAAGAACCTGGGAAGCCACTCATTTCACAGCAGAGATTGTCCCTCTCTATTTCACTCATTCCCAAGTCACTGCTCACACCCAGATCCTACCCATGGAGCCCAGCGCCTGGACAATACCAAGAAGAGGGGCAGCGCGTCACCTGTGAGCTCGCCTCCCTTCAGCCTCACTTAGGAGCCTCAGTGCAGGAGCATCATTGCAGACACTGAAGCTTGGATCACAGGGCTCCATGTGTGCAGCTTCAGAGACAGCGCTGGGACTCAAGCCTGTGTCCAGCTGACCCAGCAGCTTTCTCAGCTTCTATGGCGAGTGCTGCCTTCCACATAGAAAGAATGAACAAAGGAGGAGGAGTGAATTTGCCTTATTTTAATGAGCTACTCACACTGACAAGATAGCTCAGTGGACTAAGTGCTTGCTTAGGCAAGTTCAGGGACAAGGTTTGATCCGTGGCACCACATGCCACACTGGCCATGACCCCAGGGCATGCGAAACTTGCAGCTGAGTCTGCGCATGGTGGTGCACGCCTATAATCCCAGCCCTGAGGAGACTGAAAACAGGTGGATCACTAGGAGTCTGAGCTGCATAGTGAGACCCTGTACCAAATACAAAATAATAATAATAATAATAATAATAGTAATAGTAATAATTTAATTAGCTACTCAGATCTATCCTTGGTTGCTGGAATAAGGGATTAGGAAAAAATCCTGTGTTAGGAAACAACCTGCACAAGCCGAGATGGTTGGAGAGGGATCCCGAGGTGCAGGGACCCTGGCAGGGAAGGCGTGGAAGGTCAAGCAGGAGCCAAAGCAGGAAGCCCCCTGAGCTCCAGAGAGAGTTCCCTTCTGGAGGCCACGGCTGGCTTTGTGCAAACAGGCAGTGGGCAGAGCATAGTTTCCATTCAAGGACTGCTAGGCGAGCCGTTCCCCCTTACAGGGTCTGGCTCTTTATGTCCACAAACATTACTGGAGGGGGAATTTTATAGTTTTAGGGCCTAGGGATCAAGAAAGACTTTGAGGATTTTATATGCTGGGGCACATCTGGGATCACAGCATTCTAGGAGGCTGAGGCAAGAGGATCACAAATTGGAGCACAGGCCAGGCCAACTTAGTGACTTAGGGAGAGGCTATCTCTAAATAAATGGATAAATAATAAATAGGGCTAAGGATGTGACTCAGTGCAAAGGTCCTATCTTCAGAGAGAGAGAGAGAGAAACAGACAGACAGGCAGATAGGCAGGCAGGCAGACAGACAGACAGAAACAAAGGACTTTCTAGCAGGTTCCAGCTTCCCATCACCCCCAACTGTCCTCCTAGAAGTTCTCACACTGAGGCTCCCAGCAGCTGAGGTGCTGGTTGACAGCTTCCTCATAACTGTGCAAGTCCGGATTTCCCCCAAAAGTCAACAACAGCCTGCTTGGCCCTTGCCTCTGTCAGATCCCCTGCCCCTTTCTCTGTCCAAGGACTGCATAATTTCCTAGTTGACAGAATTCAAATCTTCCCACTAGAAACACTCAGAGTGGCTCCCATCCTCCCCTCCAAAAGTAAGTGAGTCAGAGCAAGGCAAGCCACCTGAGGGTAAGCTTCCAAAACTCAGAAGAACAGACCTTAATTCTCTTTCATGAAAAGAAGGTGACCCCTGTATATGCAACATACAGCCTGATGGCTGTAAGCGTTCCATGCTATAAGGTAGACCTCAGGGTGGCCCGCCTTCTACCTGATCATAGATGTCTGTCCTTATAAGAGACTTTCATGGCCACCATTGGTCCCAGCTTCAAGCACTGAGAGAAAGAAGGCTATGCTCCCACTCAGCAGAGTGGAAACTTGAGTCTCTGGAATACATGCCCGGATCCCGTCTTAGGCAGCAGGAACTGCCAGAAAAAACACCATAGGCTGCTTCAGTCATGGATTATCTCACAGTTCTGGAGATTGGGAGCCCAGGGTCAGGGTTCAGTGGGGAGGGGTGGGTGGAGCCTGAGAGGACTGTTGTCCTGGCTTGTGGACAGCCGCCTT
>PVKN010027286.1:0-13573 GCA_004027915.1 Capromys pilorides | reverse complement strand
GCTGCGACTCCCGTGTCCGCGTCTCCAGCGCACAGACAGCAGACGGAGGTGTGGCTGTCTCTGCAAAGGGGGGACATCCAGCAGGACCCGTGGTCCTGGCCGTGGGAGGGAACCACCGCACAGACTGTTTCCTCTCCTTACACCCTGTGGTTGGGGCCCAACGGGTACCGTCCACAGGCTGCCTAGGCGAAGCCTTCCCATGCACCTGCACACAGCGCTGCAGTTCCAAACCCTGCAGGATTCACACCCGGGGTGAGGATGAGGGATCTCACGCTGGCACCGAGGGCTCAAGAGCACAGCGTCCTCCCCATGCATGTCCTACACACTTTCTCTAGTGGCGCTCCCTGCAGGTGCCCATGGGTGAGGCTTGTAGGCAGCTGGGGGGATGGGTCCAACCCCGCCCACACCCAGTGGACAGATTCTTTGGTATTTCACAAGGGAGAAACCACTATAAAGGACAGAGTGGGAGGTACCAGGTATCTCGTTTCCAGAATTAGACATTTGGTTAGGACGTGTCAGTCTTACCAGGACTGACCAGGGCTGTGGGGCCATGCTGCTCCTGTTGGAGCGAAGCCCTTTACATAGGAAAGCCTCAGGATGTGTTCTGTGGGTGCTGCTTCAGTGGACAATGAACATCAGTCCCACAGGCCATGCCCCCCGCAGCGACAGTTACTATGATTGGATTTTGGCACAGCATAAAGCAAAAGAGCGGTGGAGCTGCAGTTAGCAAGCTGGATTCTTGACTCTGTGCATGTCATTTGGTGCACCCTGTCACCTCTCCAGGCCATTTGTAAAAGAAGAAAAGGAAGTGAGGTGCTGGGCTGAATGGTCTCCGAGATCACTTCCAGCTCTCATCAACTTTGTTCTCTGAGCTCGCAGATGAGAGCCGACCACCATTTGTCTCCTTTTGACAGCTCTCTGGGGGCCTGTCTGTGTGCTTCGTGGCCTCTGGCACACAGTCCTGGAGTGCCGACCACGAAGATGCGGAAGAGAAGAGTGTGCCACCTGGGGCAGGGGGCAGGACAGCAGGTGTAGAGGCAGGGTCGGGCTGCTCGCTCTCCCCTCCCCTTCAAGTTGGAAGGGCAGCTGAAGTTGGGGCTTGGAATAGTGGCTCTGTGATCTGGAAGCCACTAAACCTCCTCCTGGTGCCACTCTTCAGCTTGAGCGATCAAGTGAACTAAGACAGCAGGGGGCAGACTCCAAGGGCAGCTCCTTCTGACTCATTTTGTCACTAGCAGGCAGCAAGGGAAAGTTTTGAAGCCTTTCTCTGGGTTCTAGCTGGCTCCTGCTGAGGCAGAAACCAGTGGCTGGCTCATCCCAGGTCTGCAGTTTGTCTCCATGGCTATTGCTATTGGTCAGCTGTATCTTGAAGGCTGGCCTGGGCTTGGGGGAGCTGGCAGGGGCACTTGTGGTTTCTGCTGACACATACAGGTCAAACGGACACCACTGTCCCTGCTGAGTAGAATCCTGTTGGAGGGCAGGGTATGTTTTTGGTGCATGTAGCATATGTAGTTTTTTCTAGCACTTGTCCAGTTTCTGAAGAGATTGTATTCCTGGTTAGTTAGTACGCAGAAACGTGGAACAGGGAAGAGACCTTTAGCTTTGTGTGAGGTCTGTGGTTGGGAGTGTCTTAGTGCACTAGGCTGCCCAGGGAGCAAAACATTAGAGAAGGCTTTCCTGACTGCAGGAGGCCCGGCTCTAGAGAACCAGCCCTGAGGCTCCAGAGTCCACTGCTGTGGTCCTCAGGCTAGCTGGTCTGTAAAGGACTGCATCTACACAGATACGCTACAGCTCACAAAGTTTGGTGTTCAGCCTTTTTATGCAGTGAAGCCCATGGCTTTTTTTTTTTTTTTTTCTGAGACAAGATTTTGCTGTGCAGTTCAGGCTGGGCTTGAACTCACTTTGTAGCCAAGGCTGGCCTTCAACTTGCAGGGAGCAGGGATCCTGCTGGCTCAGGCCCAGGCTCATGAGTTTATGCATCTGTACCTAGCCAGTGAGGGGTTGGGAGGAGGGCGGGACAGAAAAGCTTAACTGTTTTCTTTCCAGTTCAGGAAGAGTGACCTGGGAGGTGCTGATTCCAGTAAGGCTCAGGAGACAGTAGTGATTGTGAAAAGGACAATGGCTCCAGAGGATGGTAGGTGTTTCCCATGAGGCACGTGACCGTTTGCACTAAGCCTAGGAGGCTGTTTGGTAGCTAGGACCCTATTCTGCGTAGTCAGATATTCAGATCTGGGTTAGAGGAGAGGCAGTGTCCAGAGCTGATCTCAGTGGTCCTGGGGCACAGTGGAGGGCCCTGCCTTCGCTGCAACTCTCAGAACCCCACACAAACCCAGGCTCATCTTCTTAAGTCGTGGGGGTAGTGGGACCCTCTGGCCTTCCCCAGGGTACCAGGGAAGTGGCCACGAGGACACTTGGCCACTTATTTGCTTAAATACCTCAGTCCTGTGACTTGTTTTGACAGGATCGTCTTGCAGCGGTTGCCCATTTCTGCTTTGCTCACCAAGATTTCAACTCAACTCAGTTTGTGCTGTGCTGCAGATGCCAGGTGTGGGGCTGCCAGAAGACCCTGGCTCCCCCATTTTAGTGTGGGCACTGTTAGACCCGGGGACCAGCTCCGGCCTGGGACACTAGGTGGCAGCAGTGAGGTGGTAAGGAACTGAGGGTAAATCCAGCTTTGGCAGGGCTGCTGGCTCTCGCTGGAAACTTCAGCAACGACTCATCCTTGGCGTTGGCCACCGAGGGCCACTCAGCCAAGCTGTTTGCGTGTGCCCCACCCCACCTCCCATTACAGGCCTGCCTGTCCTCGGAAGCACACCCCAGCTTCTGGAGCTGCAGGCCTGTGGCAAGGGAGGGGCCAGCCGATGCAGAGCTGCTGGGCAGGCTTTCTGCAAAGAATTAACTAACTAGGGGCACTGCTCAGTATTTGGCATAGGCCACAGCAGTTTGGGTCAAGAAAAGGGGGCGTGGGAAAGTGCTTTGATACAGAGGTCAGGTTAGTTTCCATGCAATCATGAGTATTGTTCCATTCCCAGGGTGCCGTGAGACAGACCACTGCAGCTTAGGGACTTGTCTGTGGACGGACCACAAGGCACACTCATGATGAGTGTTCAGCCATGAGCCCGTCTGTTTCCTGTCCCAATGCGAGAGTGAGCACAAAGTGGCCTCAACTGCCTGCTGTAGGCCAGCCTGTTGACATCCGAGAGCCAATGTGCTTTGGTGTGGTTGGGAGACCAGGAGCAGCGCAGGTGCGGCTGTTTGCCCTGGGAGTTAGGCTCCCACGCCCGGGCTCATTGGCTGCGTGTTCGTGGGCAGTTCACAAGGTATTTCTGTATCAGTAACATGCAATTTTGTAATGTTTTGATGTGGAGGCATAAAGGATCCAGAGAGGCTTCAGTTTTATATTGGGTGGTCATGTGGATCAAGGGACGAAGCGCTTGTAAGTCGTCCAGCACGTACCTGGGCGTAGGCAGAGCTGAGCTGGCTTTCGTTCTCCATAACTCTGCAAGGGGGCTGAATTATTCCTGTTTTAGAGAGATGTCTAAAAAGTGACAGTCTTGGAAAGGTAACTGTTACCCTAGATTGGAGTGTTGACCATTGCTGCCATGGGACTTGTCATTGATGTGCAAAACAAAGACTTTTGGGAAAGGCAGTGGAGAGCAGAGAGGCTCAGTAGCGAGTGAAGCACCTGAGGCCTAAGGGAGTGAAAATGAGCTTTTCTGTTACAAGTATTTTTCCTACATGCTAAGGGCCTATTTGCACAAAGTACGCCTGTGTTGCCCTGAATGTTGATTACAGATGATATGTAGTCCGAAATCACAGCACAAAACCCAGCCCTGCCTTATTTATCAGTAGGGACCTTCTCCCTGAGCAGTGCCCCTAGGTGCTGAGGTAAGGGGACAGGGAGAGGCGTCCATGCTGTCACCAGAGTGCATGCAGTACTAGAGTATGAAGTCTGTGGCAGAGAAAGGGGAAGTCGGTTTTCACATGCGGTGCAAAGGAATGGCTGTGACAACCCCTAAGTTACTTCCACAAGGGGCAGACTCATTGTGGGAAGACGACATTAACTGAGCTCCAAGCGAGTCACACCAGTCAGAACCAATCTCTAGGTTGTGACCACAGTGCCAACAGAAGGAACGGCTTTGTAGCTCAAGATAAGGAAGGATGGTTAAGTCAGCAAGGCCAGCTGTCAGCTAGGCAGGAGCCACTGTCAGTGGGGCTCAGGAGACACAAACCCCACAAGACCCCTGAAGATCCGAGTCAAGAGGATCTGTTGGAAAGAATTTGAAGCACACTCAAATCTGCACAGAGTATCAAGAGCACATTTTTGGTCAGTTTTTTAGGAGAACATGACACATGAAGCTTGTTTATTTTCCCAGTAGACCCTTGTGTTTTTCCTTTGGACTACTATTTTTGAAATGCTACAAATACCAGGCAAGTCAGCCCCTCCTGGAAGAAGAGTCAGGCTCGGGCCGGCAAGACCACACCAAGTGTGCCAGAAAGCCTGTGTGTCCAGATGTGGGCCTGTTGGTCAGGGCTGCGGACATGCTTGAAAGACAGCCATGTGTTCTGGTAACGGACGCTGCATGCATAAGCGGCTACAGACCAAACTATCATTAAACATGATCCAAGCTAGTCCTGAAATGTATTTAACTTGAAGATTTTGGATGATTTTTGAAAAATAATTTTTTGGGTTATTATAAATCAGTATTTATAAACCAGTAAAAGTGTATTTAGAATAGTTTTGTTTCTATTATTAAAATGTTTCTGGTATGAGTGTAGCTATGGGTATTGCGCATCTGTGCTTGCACTTGGGCTCTGGGATTGTTTCTGGGTGCCTTTCCCTTCCCATCATTTCCTGCAGCCATAATTTTGTTTCCTGCCTTCCTGTGGGCTAAAAAGACTAAGCCAGAGGTAGGTTATTAGAGAATTGAGGGGGACGTCCCATATCTGTCACTGGTGAAAGCCCGTCCGTGTCCTCCCCCCACAGCAAGTATGTTCATGGAATATTGTCCAGTGACTCAGTACCACACCCAGCAATACTGCCGCCACTCCCACACCCAAGTCCTCTCCCTTCACCCAAGCCTGTGCACCTGGGCCCTGTCACCTTACCTTCTGCCCTCGGTCCAAAGTCAGGAGTGGCCAGGATGTGGCAACTCTGGCCTCTGCGCGGTGTTCTTTGCTGCCTCCCCAACTGCTTGTCTGTTGCTGTACTTCTAAGTAACAGACACTAAAACTGCCTGCAGTTGCTGTGGGGAGGGGAACTGATTCCTCTGACAAACGTGCAGCAGTTCCGTGTTCACAGGAGAAAGCTGAACAGAAAGTAGCGCTCCATCCTTCCTGCTGCTTCAACACGTGTCCCCCATCCCCCTGTCCTGAGCCAGGGTGGACAAATGCCTCTGTGGCCTTCTTCTGTCGCTTTCCCTGCCAGCTCCTCTTGGAAGCCCCGAGTCCTTCAGTGGCTTCTGTCCTCTTATCCAGCATCCTCATGGTGTATCTCATTATGTGTCATGACAGTGGAAGAAATAGCGTACTGCATGCCATGTCCCAACATAGCTGCGCTGCCTGAGGAAAGAGCCCCACTCCCCCTGTCTGGCATCTGTGACCACCCATGGCTCAGCTGCAGACAGGTTGTATCTTACCCTGAGGAGCTCAATCCCTTCTTTAGGGTTTTTAGATTTCTGAAAATGACAGGAATATCTAAGCTACTCACTAACTAAACCAAAAGGGATGTATGACTTTCATCAGTAAAAGTGAAGCTGCTAACAGTAAACTCACAAAAAGCATCAACAGAGAGGGACCCAAAGTCGGGCAGGCATGGTGACACACACATGAAAGCCAGCACACAGGAGCCTGAGGCAGGAGGGCTGAGCTCAAGCACAGCCTGGACTGCTTACTGGGACCCTGTGTCACACTGCACTGGCACTGGCCTCAGCCACGGCACAGTTGAGGGTCTTGTCTCTACTGCTGGGGTGGCTGTGATCTGCAGCTGCAGGTGCCAGCAGGGTGTCTGCTGTAGTTCTGGCAGCCCTGACAGCTGGCTCAGGATGAGTGATCAGGCCAAGCAGATGATCTGATTGCTGCAGACTGTGACTGGCAAGGAGATGCAGGGAAGATGTTTACTGACAGAACCGTAGGTCACAGGGTTAACTGTGTCCCTCAGGCAGACAGTTCGGAGAAGCACTGACTGAAAGCTCCAAGGTGGCTCCTTCAGGAAAAGGGAGAAATGGTGTGCTAGTCTAGAAATCTGCTAACAGCAAACACCAACTGGATGTCTCTTAACAAACATGTACGGGGAAGGAGGAGAGCGGAAAAAAAATTGAAATGACCCTCTGGACCACCTGACGCTATCCACACCACTCTGCCACACTTGCGCTTTTGCCTCCAGTGTGTGACGAGGCATGAGCTGTCCCCTCCCACCCGAGGTCTCACTTCAAACTGAAGCCTTGGACATCCAGAGAGCAGGAAAAAGCAGTCATGGAGATGGGCACAGTGGAACCCTGGTAACATCAGCACCCAGGGAGGCTGGCAAGTGCGAGCTGCCCAGCCTGGCAACTAGTAAGCCTGTCCCAAAATAACACACTACCAAAAGGTCTGAAAGCGGAGCTTAGTGCCAAGAACTGAGGTCAATCCTCTGTGCCAAAAAAAAGGAAAGGGGAAGGTCTGTCTGCAGGAGCAGTTTTCCATCATAATCTGTAAGATCTATAGGCTCTGCCTGAGTGTAGGTAGGTGGACACTAGAACTAAGACCAGAAATCAGAAGACTGAACAGTCAGCAACTTGCAGTGAGACCTAGAATATGGAGAGAGGTAGACTGGAAGTAGTGTGTACCCGTGGGAGCCAGCACACATGCAGCACCGGGAGGTGCCGTGTCTGGAGGTAAAGAGGAAGTGCCATGGAAAGATGCCGCTGTGGTGGCACACGACTGGACCGCAGCACTCGGGGACTAAGGCAGGAGGGTGGCAAGCCTGCCTGAAGCCGGAGTGGGATCCACAGGAAGACCCTGTCTCAACAAACAGGTACTTTAGAAAGAGATGAAAAAGCTCTTGTCACACAGAAGCCAACACAGAAAAGATTAAATCCAAGAAAGAACAGAAAAAGTTCTGTTTTGTTAAAGAAAAGCTTGGAAAACGGGTCAAAGTAGCAAGGCACTAAATAAAAAGTCAAATTAAGAGTTCCCAGAAAACAACCAGTTTCTTTAATCAGAAAGCAACAAACATGCAAATGGCAAGTGTAGAAATTTATTTGAACCAACATTTTCACTATAATGAAAATTACTCTTCACCACTGATCTAAGCTCCCACATCTGAAGGTGAGGGAAAATATTGCACTTTGCAGTTTCTAGCACTCCTCATACACAGCAAAAAGTTTTACAAACATTTTGCTAGTTTTGTTTTTTTACACGCTCCCAAATTCATGCACACACTCATTCCAAATCAATGTTAGGTTATCCCAGAAAAAAGGGAAAAACTCCAAAAAACCATAACCTTAAAATTGCACTAAAGTTCTGTAAAGAAATATAGCAAATGTCTTGTATAAATTTCAGAACATTGAATTGCTTGCCAAAAAGATTTGATTATTCCTCATCTTCATTTTCATTCTCCTGACCAGAGCCTTCTGATCTGTCACCCTCCAAGCGGTCTGGAAAACAAAGAGGACAGTCACAAAGGGAAACACTTCACAACATTACAATTATGCATCAACTTCAATGCCTTTTATTTAAAACTGATTATAAAGTATGAAGTAGTTCATAAAAATGTAAAATCAGGTCACAGTTATGTATAGCTAAATTTTTTCTTTTGCCTGTAGAGGTAAATACAAAAAGTAAAGGCAGAGCATGGTCAGGTTTGGGTAGACATAAAACAAAAAACAAGAAAAAACCCTCTAAAGACCCCACTCTAGTCTGCTGCAGTGATTTCCCAGTAGCAGTGCATGGCGTGTTGCCAAGGAAGGTGTCAAGTGCATGGAGAGGCGGGGTGGCTGAGAGGCTGAGTGAGGGAGTATACTGGGCAACATTTTGTAGCGCATGATTTTGTTTGTACAAAGTTTGGGCTAAAAACCATACAAAGGGAGCCAAAATAAATATGGCCTCTTCCCTCAAGGTAGACTACTGAGGTTAAATACTCAAGTAACTACACATCAATGGAGGCAAGCAAGGCTGTTTTCTCAAGCTTTCCTGTTTCCACTAGCTCTTCCCTTCCTTGGGATACTTTCGCCCAGCTCTTCAGCTGTAATGGTCTGCTCAGGGGAAGGTGGTGGAACTTCCCCAGAATTTTTCAGACACCCAAGCTGAAGAACTCCTATGAACTCTCTAACACACGTCTTCTGTGAGCCTTGTGAGGATGACCCCAGTTGGCAGTAAAGGCTGTTTGCTTAACTTCTTGCAAACTACACTGAGAGGCCAGGGAAGTTGGAATTCTTTCTAAAAGTACGGTTCTTTCTAAAATCTTAATCTCCTCAAGGCCTAATATGGGATGCTCAATAGTTTCTTCTTTTTTCTCCCTTTTTCTTTGTGGTGCTGGGAATTGAGCCAGGGCCCAAGCGCACTAGACAAGCACTCAGCTACTGAGCACCCCCAGGTCCCTCTCCCGCCCCGCCCCCCCCACCATGAAGGTTATTACAATGAGCAGTTTCATGAAGGTAAGATGCATTGCATTATGGTCTATGAAGACACCCACACCCTACAATCACTACTGCCACAAAGGTGAAATCCAAGATGCTTAGACCACAACACTTTTTCCCAAGGTAGCATGGAAAATATTCAGGTTGAGCATAAGGCAAACAGTTTGATTATACACTGTCCACAGCAAGGAAAGACTGAACCCTATATTTTCTGTACTACCTACGGAGGCTGATAATGTCTCCAAAGAATCACAGATCAACAATACCAAGGGGCAGTATACAGAAGAGGCTGTTTATTGTGCAAGTGAATTAAATATCATCTGATGCATATAAAAGTAATAATTTTATTTCATTTATTTTGAGACAAGGTCCTGTTGTGTAGTTCATGCAGGGCTTGAACTATGTAGCCTAAGCTGGCCTCAAACCCACAGCAATCCTCCTGCCTCAGCCTCCTGAGAGTTGGCCTTATAGGCATGCACTAGCACCATGTCTCACCTAAGATTTATATTTTTAATTATACACATTTTAGCTGTGTGCTGAGTATAAGTATTCAATATGCATTTGTAAAGTAAATGTACAAAATGTTAAGTAGACCTTTATATATAATGAACCTCAGAATAATTTCTGAACAATAAAATGTTTAAGGAATATTAGTATAAAATTATTACTTTATTTTTGCAGTGTGAGAGATCAAACCTAGGATGTTCCATTTTAGACACAGGTTCTACTGCCAACCAGACTGCTGCCCAGCCCATGAGATTACATTATCTTCACTGTGTGATATACTTTCATGAAAGCATGCAACACTAAATTATTTGCTTAGGTATAGATCTTGGAGAATTCTGGACAGGATGGGCTATGCTCAGGAAGCCTAGGCTGTCCTGTCGGGGGAGCATGAGGAAGCAATGAGAAGCTTTTTTTGAAATGTGACTGCCTAAGTTTCTTCATCACACTAAAAATGAAGATGGGAAAGAAGTTATAGCCTTTTAAGCCAGGGGGTCTGGAGGAGAGGTCAGGATTCTGCAGTTCGAAGCCCGCTCTAACGACACAGGTGAGGGAGGTCGAGAGACTCTCCCCAAAGATCACAGACAACAGACAGCGGCTTCCTCAATGAAGAAGGCAAAAGGCTGCACGAGCTTCAAACCAAACTCCTTCCACTGCCGCAGTGCTCAGAGGCGTACCTCTCGCAGCACAGAGCCCATCTCTAAGAATAAACCACATGAAATCTGCCATTCACAGGGGGCCACAGTAACACAAATGCAAAGCAGCTCAACACCTTCACAATCCTTCACTGGCAATCAGAGACCAAGGAGGCTGAAGACCACTTTGTTCTTTTAATGGGAAATAGAGCAGACAATGGCATATTGATATGGTACATAAGGTTTAAATTTGAGGAAAGGTTCCTTATTCTGTTAGAATATTTTTTCAGGAAATGATTTTGGCTAGGAAAATATAAAGAGGTATTAAATTTGGGGAAGGGGATTATGAGACAAATTTCCCAAAGAAAACTTGTGTTTCATAAAAGTATTCCTATTTTCCAGAGTACACTTTACATTTTGCAAATAATTTACTTTTTTTTTTTTTTTTGGTGATACCACAGACTGAACTCACTTGTGCTTGCCAGGCAGGAGGAGCTTATTCTACTGAGCCACCTCCCCTGCCCAATTTACTTTCTTTAAAAAACAATAAATACAACATTTACAAATAGGCAGGCATTTGGTTGCAGAACTTTATTTATTCAGCAAACATTTACTGAGCAACTGTTATGCACAGATACTGTTTTAGAAGCTAAAATCTCAACTGCAAATAAGACAATTAGGTCTCTTTCCTGGGGACTTAGCTCAATGGGAGAGTAATTTGCCAGGCATGTGCAGGCCCTGGATTCAATTCCTATTCTGGGGGAAATAAGGTGAACTGGGTTCCTATTTTTATTTTTTCTTTTCTTGCCATTTTTTTTTTCTTGAGTTATTTTACCTTTAATAACCTGGCAATAATTCAAAACTTGTTTCCTTTAATGGGGAAACCACCATCACTGCCACATACTGCATTATCAAAGGCAATGAAGAAATTGGATTCCAAAGACCTTGATGGTAAGAAGCCTTCTGGGCTCCTATTTTTCATAAGGTCACTTTGAGAGGAAAACAAAAAACCCGCCATTCTCCTTTAGTGTGTAAATGTGTGAAAAAAGTTAGGGACTGAGCGCCATAGAAAATAAAGCAGCAACAGGTAAAAGGGAGGATGGGGGGGAGCAATATGGCACTAGTGCCCTGGGGACCTCTCGGGAGCCCAGCGAGGGGGAACTGGGGGCATCTTCAGCGGAGCACAGCAGTGCTCACAAACTCGTGGTTAGCTTGCAGTGTGAGCGCCTAGAAGGATGGAAGACAGTGGCTGCTGGGTCACTAGGCAGGACCTTGCGCAACAGAATTAGAGATCTGTTTTATTTTAACAGTAATGGAGAGCCCTTGAGAATTTAAAGAGGGGTGATATAATCTATACTTTCAAAAAAGGGTCACCAGCCCACTGCTTCTGTTTTAAAAACACTGCCAGCACCCCACCCCACCCCCCTTCTCTCACTAGGGTGGTGACAGCAGACAGCAAGGAGCCATGAAACCTAACTTATTTACATTTGGCTCCCGCTTTCTTTCCTCCTTCTTCCTTTTCCCCCTGGTACCAGGCACTGAAACCAGGGAGCGCTGAATAACATCCCCATCCCTTTTAGTTTTTTAATTTAATTTTTAAATTTTGAGATAATCTCACTAAATTGCCCACTCTGGCCTTGGACTCATTCTCCTGCCTCAGCCTCTCAGGTAGGTGGAACTATAGGCGAGTGCCACCCAGTCTGACTACCAACTTGCTTTAAAAAGAAATGCATTGACGTCTCTGGCTGCTGTGTGCAAATCAGATTGTAAGAAGCATTAATGACCCAAGGGGAGATGATTATTAGGAAAAATTTGGAGGAAAGCAGCATCATTTGCTACCACACATCTTAAAAGTTATGGTATGGTTCTGTACTCTGAGAAGAAAAGGAAAGCTGATAAAAGTTGTTAACTATTTTTTCATTTTGAAAATTTTCAATAATTTAGTTTATGAAGAAGTAAGCCACTATGCGAATGCCAAGCGTTCACAGAAGCCCCACTGAAAATGTTCAGTTGCTTTCATTTTGTGATATTAAAGAAATTATACAAAATGACACTGACTTTAATTAACAGTATGCTGCAGATTCTTACCAGCTCGGATATGATTCAGCGAAGCCAACATCCTCAGCATGAAAGAGGCCGGAACCGTAATGGTGTTTCTAGTCTCTTCCAGCATGAGCTCATTTCGAGTTATAACCTACAGACAAGTTAAACAAGCACATCAAAAATCACGGTGACTTTAGTTTTTCCTTGAAGACTATAAAAACAAAACCTAGCAGATTCTGGGAAAAATTACTTTATTCTTCATCTGTGTAATGTCCGTATTTCTGCCTTATGGCTACTCAATACAAAAGACTGAAGATACTGCCTTTCTTCAGCTGGTGGAAGGACAAGAATGAAACTGAGCTTTTACTTGCAGCAGTCTGCTTCTCAGCAGTCTACTTTGTGCTGTTCTCGTTTTCTCCGTCTTGATACTTTCAGTAACATAACTGTGAATTTGTTACCCTTGGGTCACTTCCTCCTTTGAAAAGACAGTACTTTGGGGCAAAGTCGTCTTGACAGCTAAACTTTTGGGTAAGATCTGGCAATAAATTGAGTCTTACTTAATAAATATTCATGAAAATCTAAGGGACCTCACATGTTATCATGAGCAAAGGTACAAAGAAAGAGAAATAGTTAAACGTATCGCAAAAGGAAAACAAAAGAGACAGTGTTGGTGGGGGGACAATGGCAGAGAAAAAGAGACAAGACAGACAGACCAAGAGGCAGACAGACAGATACAGTGAGGCAGGCAGACAGGCAGGAGACAGAGGAAGAGAGGTAGGCATAAGAAGAAAAGGAAAATCACAGTTCAGTTCTCCAATGGTGACAATTCATGCCCAACTCAACTGGGTACCCACGAGGCCTTTACAATCTTGGCCCACCTATCTTCCCAGTCTGAGCTACAATACGTCTCACACTGCTCTAAGTACAGTACTTCCATAGTCATTTACGTTTGCTTTACAGGTACACTGGTGGTGCTTTTACCCTAAAACTTCAGCACGTGCTGATGCTCTGCCCCAAAAGTTCCCACATTCCCTCTCTGCCTGGTGAACTACTTGGTTACTTCTTAAACATCAGTACAGTTCTTACTTCCTTGAAAACACCTCTCCATTCCATTTAGCAGCACTACTGTCCTAGTTTGCTGCTCTGGTGCCCTCCTGAGCACAACGTCTCTGACACTGACCCACCATCACCAGCTTTCTGCTGTGAGCTTTCCTACCAGTGTGAGTTCCGAGGCTTCATCTTTTTAACCTAGCACTGAGTCTGACCAACACCAAGCGTTTTACAAATCTCTAATAAATGAATGAAAGCCTGCATGTCAGTCTTCTGTTATCCACAATCTCTCTCCCAATGAAACATTAGCCTTGGCTCAGAGCAGGGGTTTTCCAGGTTGCATTTTTAACACACCCTCATTTTACTAGTTACACGGAAACTCACAAATAAGAATCTTGGTTGAAATTGAGAAAAAACTACTTTGTTTTTTTGAGACAGGGTAGCACAGGTTGGTCTCACTTTTTTGGCAATCCCTGTGCTTCAGCCTCCTGAATGCTGGGACTGTAGACATGCACCAGCATGTCAGTCTTCTGTTATCCACAATCTCTTTCCCAATTCTGTAGGAAATCTAGGGCCTCACAGTAGTTAGTGTCAAAACCTCTGCTTTGGTAAGACACTAAGGAAATCTTAAAATACAGTAATAATCATTTATTCTGCCATTAATTCTAAATGACAAAGTCCCACTTCCTTAAGAAAAACCCAAACAAAAAATGGCTTTATGAT
>PVKN010027285.1:0-13569 GCA_004027915.1 Capromys pilorides | reverse complement strand
TCAAAGGTATGAAAACTGAGTCTCATCATGTTTTAAGAAAATAAATTATACTTTAAATACAAATTGAAAAAATACTAGACATCAGTTATAAAAGGTTTTCAATGTACTGTGAAAGTATAGATACAGCACATAAAAATGTAGTTCCATCTTAAATTTACCATAAAACTAACGTATTAGCTATGATAAATATTAATTGCACATTAAGATCTTTTTTCTTACCTTCTTAAGTTTCTTTCTTTCTTTCTTTCTTTCTTTCTTCCTTCCTTCCTTCCTTCCTTCCTTCCTTCCTTCCTTCCTTCCTTCCTTCTTTCCTTCCTTCCTTCCGCGGTATCCACGGATTGAACTTGGGACCTTGCACATGCCAGGCAGGCGTTTATGCCACTGAGCTATCTCCATGGCCCCCTCCTTAAATTTAGACATGCTTTTGGAGAATGGCAGAGATTCTTCAGATCTTCATAAGGCATTTCCAAGTGTCGATGTCCTTCAGCTCAAGCTCCAGAGGAGCACACTGACAGTTGAACAAGTTAGATCATTACTTATTGTACTAAGGGAGAAGAGGTGCCTTAGTACTGAGGAGATGCTGAAGTTATCATCTTGTGAGTGAACAGTGAATGAATCTAAGAGTGAGATGCTTGCATTCATTTATTGTGTTTCATTAACATCTGAATCTTAGGCTTTTAACAGTGCTTGCAGGGCTGAGGATGTAGCTTAGTGGTAGAGCATTTGCCTAGCACATGTGAGGCCCTAGGTTCAATCCCCAACACCACCCAGACACACACACACACACACACACACACACACACACACACACACACACTAAAACAAGCAAATGAACAAAATCCAGTGCTTGGCACATGGGAGTGCTCAATAAATTATTGCATAATGGACTGTAATGGTTAATTCTAGGTATTACCTTGATTGGGTCCCAGAATGTCTAGATAACTGTTGAGACATTATTTCTGGATGGGTCTGGTTGAGGTGCTTTGAAATGGTGGGGGCAGGAAGAACAGATAGCCTTCTCCAGCGTGAGCAGAGAAGTCTAATCCACTTACACCAGAAGAACAGAGAGTGAATCAACTGTGCCTGAGGGCTTGGCCTGGACCAGCGATCTTCTATGGCTTGTGGCCCTCCTGACTTGTAGGCCTCCCAACCCAGACCAGAATCTACGTTGCCAGCTCTCCAGCTCTCAGGCCTTCGAACTGAACTACCAGTGTCCCTGCATCTCCAGCACAAGGCAGGGCATGGGTGGCTTAGCTTCCATAATCACAAAAACCATTGCCTAGAGTAAGTCTCTTCCTATTTACCTATATTATCTATCTATCTATCTATCTATCTATCTATCTATCTATCTATCTATCTGTCTGTCTGTCTGTCTGTCTGTCTGTCTGTCTGTCTGTCTGTCTGTCTGTCGTTTGTCTGTCTGTCTGTCTTATCTATCTAAAAATAGACATGTCTATATGGTATTATTATTATTTTTCTACAGGAAATCAAACTCAGGACCTTGTGCTTGCCAGGCAGATGCTATACTTCAGAGCTACATCCCTGGCCCCAGGGGAGTATTAGTTTTGCTTCCCCAGGGAACCTAATCCATGAGTTAGTTGCCTCATTCTTTTCCATTCATTTCATTTTGTCCAAGGAATCATTCCCATGGCATCAATCATTCCCAATATGTTCAATGCATGTATAATTAGTGGTAAAGGTTTAGATACATGAAGTAAGCCGAAAACCATCTTAAAATACAAGATTTGGGCCAATTTTTGCATTTGTGAGGGCCCTCATTCACCTTTTTATCTTATGAGAAGCTCTGTCTTCACAGTCTCAAATCAAACAAAGGTTCTCAAGGAGCCAGTGATGGACATCAGAGCCCGGCACACTTCATTGGAAAGCCATCAATGCAATTAGGAGATCATTAGGGACAGTAAAACAGATGCCCGGGAGCCACGTGTGCAGAGTTGTCCAGTTGGCCATGAACAGCGTCCTGCAGGTGCCAATGCTTCACTGCTGGGAGCCACGTAGGAAAAAACAAAGAATTGTGAACTGGAATGGCTTACAGGCAGGTAAAGGAAGTCTGCCAGAGAGGCACGGGTTCCATTCACAATCCTCGCTCCCCTTCGCTGCTGTCTTCTTGGGCCATATGCTAGCTCACACTCTTCAGGCTTCAGTTTCCTGAGCTCTGAACTAGGACTTCGAAGACTGAGTGCATTCCTGCCTTGGTTCTTTACCCATTGTGTTGCTTTGCTAGTCTTGTCATGACCAAGTCCCACAGAGCAAAGTAGCTGAGGTAACAGAATTCTTTGTCTTCCCGTTCTGGAGGCTAGAAGTCTGAGGTGAAAGTTGGTTACTTCTGTTGGCCCTGAGGGGAGGAGCAGTTTCAAAACTCTCTTCTGGGAGGGCAGATGGCTGTCTTCTTTCTGGGTGCTCATGTCATCTTCCTTCTGTGTGTGTCTGTGTCCGTCTTTCCCTTCCTTATAAGGACACCAAGTCCCACAGAGTAAAGTAGCTGAGGTAACAGAAATTCTTTGTCTTCCCGTTCTGGAGGCTAGAAGTCTGAGGTGAAAGTTGGTTACTTCTGTTGGCCCTGAGGGGAGGAGCAGTTTCAGAACTCTCTTCTGGGAGGGCAGATGGCTGTCTTCTTTCTGGGTGCTCATGTCATCTTCCTTCTGTGTGTGTCTGTGTCCGTCTTTCCCTTCCTTATAAGGACACCAAGTCCTATTGGATCGGGGACCGCTCTAGTGACTTCCTCTCAACTTGGTTACCTTTGTGAAAACCTTATCTGAATTAATGTTACACAGTTGAGCCCATAACATCCCTCTGGCCTCTTTGTAGTTTGTCTCATAAAAGGGGGACAATGTATTCCCCATCTTTTGAGTTTTTATTGGCCTTATCTTTGTCCAACAAATGTGATATTAAGAAGATAGAGATAATTCAATAATGCTTGAGGAGTTTCTTTTATGTTCCTCTTTTTCCTTTTGTTCCCCTAAAATTCCCCAGTGAAAAATCCTCAGGCCAGCCTGCAAGAGGACAAGTGGCCTGTGTCTTAGAGTCAAAGTGTCCCTCTCATGAGAGATCAGCCTTGGTCAGCCAACAGCCAGCCAACCAGAAACTGTAGGTGAGAGCATCCAGGGTCAGCAGAGCTGCCTGGGTAGCCCATGGTTAGCCAAAAACATGTGAATGAGACAGCAAGACCCAGTGAACCCAGCCCCAGTCAGCTGAACCCCATATAAATATCTCCTGCTTTGTGTCCTAAGGTTGTTGTGGCTGCTTGTTATGTAGCATTTTTGAAAGAAGATATTACTGTTACAAGATTAGTAATACTCACTCAATAACAGGACCTGTGAAAGAAAGAACAGCATTTTTAAGTAATCCTTAAATGAATTGTGGTCGTGACATTTCACCAACTCTTGAGTTCTGTGTGAAACCATACATATAATGTGCTGTGTAA
Source organism: Capromys pilorides (assembly GCA_004027915.1). NCBI lineage: Eukaryota > Metazoa > Chordata > Mammalia > Rodentia > Capromyidae > Capromys > Capromys pilorides. Next base: position 10,127 of record PVKN010027285.1, on the reverse strand, counting down.
TAATGGTGATAAAAGGACTGGAACAAATATAAGCAACAAATTAGGTGGCAGACATTATGCATAAATAAAAACCTACTCTCATGGACCACAAGTATTTATAATATTATATAACATCTGCTCTGTGTAGGTTCTTAAGGACCACTTACAAGAAAAATGAAGCTCAGAGAATCATAGTTACTATTTTCAGGCCACAGAGGTTATAAATGACAAAGACTTTATCAGAATTTGAGATATTTAAAGTTTGTCTAATATGGAAGACATGATATTTTCATATTTAACTCCTCAGGAAGCTATTGACATTTTTAAAAAAGCGAATGAACCATGATGATTACCTCATTTGTGACATCTTTCTCAGGATTTATAGTTTGAAAAGGGCCAGAATAAAATGTTGGCCATCCATCCATCCATCCATCCATCCATCCATCCATCCGTCCATCCATCCATCCATCCAATACTTACTGAGGTCCTACTATGCAGTAGGTAGTGTTCTGGACACTCTTTTATTTCTATTTTTATATGCTTTTCCTTGTGTTCACATTTTTTCCTCCTCATTGCTTCCCCTTTCATTCTCCTTTGTGAATATTAAGAATAAATCAAACTCCTCACATGTCAAGATGAATCTATGCAAGGGCATCTGATAGAATTAGCACACTTAAAATGGTAACTGCAGTATTGTGTTTTCAAAGGACTGTATAATGTAGTGTTTGGGAGCATGCTGGTAAGTCGAATCCCACCATAATTGACCACATGCTCAGATCAGAAACTCAATATCACGTGTTCCTGAAATCCAAAGTTATTCCCAGCCATTGTCTGTTCATTTATCCATTTCATTTGGTTTCTTTGTATCATCTGTTGCAGTTCAGGCTCTGGGTGACTACATGGATGGACACCACTTGTTTTGGTCTCATTCAGAAAGATGGTAACACACAATGATGCAGTGTTTAGTTTAAACCAATAGCACTGCAAATGGCTTACAAATATTAATTCATGGAGCCTTAATGACACACCTCTGAGGAGTACACTACTACTTCTTTTAACATATGAAGAAACTGAGGCACATGGAGGTCTTGTGATACACAAAAGTGAGTGACAGAATTAAGGTTTGAATTCTGGTATCTGGAACCAGGGTCTGGCTTCCGTGCTGCCTCTCTGAAACCTTTGTTGACATTGTCACTAGAAGCCATGTCCTCCGCTGAGCCACTATTGGGAGAGTCTGCACTGCTTCTTTACTACGCCAGGTGATGACTTTATGGGGAAGGAAAAGAAGCCCTTTCTTTTCTTTTTTTTTTCTTTTAATAAGAAATAACAATGTGACATTTTCAAAGCACATTAGCAGTTCATTCCCAATATTCCCAATAATTGATACAATGCATATTGCTGTCCTCATAGTAGTTCTATAGAGGACAGGATGTAGACATGTTAATTTTTCTAATCATTGTTGGTACAAAAAACTTCTTCTCATTGAACTAAAAAAAAGTAGTTGTATACGTAGTCCAGTATTCCATAATCACAATGAATTATTGGCAGAACTGGCAATGTCAGAAGCTGTTGACTTAAACCTTTTACAGCTCAGCATACTAATCTAGCTTTACGTTTTATGCCTCATGGTTAAACTTTTCTGCTGAGTGGTTAAGGACAAGTTAAAGCAAGATCTGCATAACAAAGCATGTAACTTTTGTATCTCCCAAGGTCAGTCAAATCCCCTCAGGATTTACTTTGAAATCATGTACAATGCTTTGTAGAACTATTGTCAGTGTCAGCCATCTGGATGAGTCATGGCCATTGCTTGACCAGTTTGCTCTCTGTGAAAGCTGGAGAGAATGTTTTTGTTCTAGGTGAATCTCCTTAGGCACATTATACATTGCCAATCCCTTTCCTCTGTGGTCCAATAATCTTCTTGTGCAGAAAATTTGGGAAACCACTGAGTTATAGGATGTTTCAACACAGGTTCTCTTATGTCCTGAGTCCTTACTGACCTTGAAGGGCTAGGGCCAAAATATTGGCAATGTTTGTAGCCCTTCTTGCTCTCTAATTTTTGGTCTGTAAATTTACATTTTTTAAAATTTGTTTTTTTATTCAGTAACTTTTATTTTTTTTAAATTTTGTTTATTATTTACAGTAAAGACAAGAGCAAGGAAAAAAAGCAAAGACAGAAACAGGACGACATATAACTATACATTCTTTACGGTTTTTCAAGCAAGTATAACTGATTAATGGGATTTATATTTATAAATCTTTTTAAAAATTTCTTCTTTTGAGTTCTTAAACTAGGGAGACTATACAATATTTACATATATAGGTCTGATTTATTTCACTAATTAGTATAGTCTCTAGATACAGCCACTTACATATGAAGTCTTCTAGTTTATCATTCTTGATAGCTGAATAATATTCTATTGTGTGAAAATACCACATATTTTTCAACCATTCTTCAGTTTGCTTATTAATTTGTGACCAAAATAATGTTTGTAGTACTTTTAATCAAATGATATTAAAATCATATATACTTTAGGAAGCAAACTAATTGAGTGAGTAAGCAGCCCAATCAAGTTTTCCTTCTAGTATGCAGTGAACTTCTTTTTTTTCTTTTTTTATTTATTACTTTTAATAAGAGATAACAATATGATAGTTTCAAAACACGTTAGTTGTACAATCGAATAATTGACACATTGCATATTGTTGTCCTCATAGTAGTTATACAGAGCACAGGGTGTAGACGTGATAAATTGTCTAATCGATATTGGTAAGGAAAGAAAGCAAAAAAAGAAAAAAAAAAAAAAGGAAAAATTTTCTTCTCTTTTGAACTAAGAGGAGGTAGTTGTATACATAGTCCAATGTTCCGTAATTGCAGTGGGTTACTGGTGAAACTGGCAATGCTGGAGGCTGTTGGTTTAAGCCTCTTACAGCTCATCATACTAATCTAGCTCTGTGTTTTATGCCTTGTAGTTAAGCTTTTCTGCTGGGTGATGGAGGGCAAGTTAAAGAATGATCTGTTTAACAAAACTTTCATCTTCTGTATTTTCCAAGGTCCAATCTCCTCAAGATTAACTTTGGAACCATATACAGTGATTTGTAGAACTGTTGTCATTGTCAGCCATTGGGACGAGTCACGGCCATTGCTCGACCAGTTTGCTCTTTGTGAAAGCCTGAGAGAATGTTTTCTCACTAGGTGACTCTCCCTAGACACACTATACTTCATTTATTCCTTTCTTCTGAGGTCCCATAATCTCCTTGAACAGAAAATTTGGGAAACCACTGAGTTATAGAATGTTACAGCACAGGTTCTCTTAAGTCCTGAGTCCTCACTGACCTTGAAGGACTAGGGCCAAAATATTGGCTATCCTTGCAGCCTTTCTTTTTCTACAATTTTTCATCTGTAAACTTCTATGCTTAGCCCTCCAGAAGAAAAGTTTAGTGATACTATTACTCTATAATGTAGGTACTTGAGCTTAACATCACTGTCTTTCTGAATACCAAACATCTTAGACTTAACTTGGAATTGGTATTTTCCATCAATCATTGTTATTCTAATAAATATCTATACAAAGTGATAAAAGTAGTTACACATTTTTACACAGACATTTAGAAATCTAAGTATATATAAAATTGTAGCCGGTCAATTCGAAGAAGCCCTTTCTTTGCGATGAAACTGCTACATATCCCAGCCTAGAATTTGGCTACAGACCCTCCTCCACGCAGGTACTCACTTGTCAATCGTATAATCTTTTCAGTCTCACTTTCTTCCGATGTTGACTCATAGCAGAGCATAAGTCATTGTCTTTGGATAAATCAGAAGGGACAGAAGGAGAAAAGATGTCCATCCAAGCCTCATCTGTGACACGGGAATAAGTTAACCAAATAGTGTAGCACAAGGTGCTGACTTGCACTGGACACTTTGCCTGGGTGGCCTCTGCTGAGTGCTTTGCCACTTGCGTGTTTTTAATAAGTTTTAAAGCACCATCTGAGTAAGGCCGGCAGGTATAGAGCAGTTCAGTCACTTGTCTAAGGTCATAGCTAGTAAACAGGAGGCAGGACCTATATCCCAGGTCAGGCTCTAGACCAAGTGTGAAACACTTCACTGTAACACAACGCCATGGTTTTTATAGCAGCAGTACTGCTCCCTAGGCATTCTTTCAGAAATTCGTGGGGGTTATCTTTGATTTACTCTAGAGGTCTGGGTGAGCTTAACACTTACAGAGGTGGAAAATCATTTATAATTATCTGAGGCTATTTTACAATTAACACAGAGTATGTTTTTAGTACAGCCTGCTTTTTCTAGGATTGCAACTTATTGTATGCATCAAGAGTGATTGCAGATCATTAAAAGAATCTTACATATAGTTTAGTGTCATTTCAGAAATTCATGTCACCAGAAGCAATGCTGCTCACGGTAGTTGAGAGGACAATACCATGTGCCTGTTAGCTTGCAGTTGTAGCTGTTATGCAAACATTTTTTTTTTTTTTATTGAGGTGCCAACATCAGACTCTCTCACCGTGTCTTTAAGCATTTCAATATGAAATTGATTTGTGAAATTTTATATGTATGTAGGTTATGTTATCTCTGAATTTCATTTCAGCATATTCAGGCATGTGAAGGTCTATTTATTATTAAAGCGTGGGTAGAATGGGTCACTGCATCCCCTACTTCATTCTTTGCTTAGTGGAATTGCACATCCATACCCTTTGTCATGTGACCCTGCAGTACTTCCCACTGGAGCAGCCGGGGACTCTTTTCCTGCCTCACTGATGTTGAGCTTGGCCTCTGAGGTTTTCATAGCTAATAGAACGAGGACAGAAGGGAAATTTGGTGATCTAGACCCTCACCCTCTGGAGACATTATATATTTCCTTTTTTTGTCTTGGGCTCTCACCATTTAGTATGAGAAAAACATGCCTGCAAGGCTGCTGGTCTGGGGACACTCTTGGAACAAACCTGGACCCACCACAGGTGTCAAGCATATAGGATCCTAGATGAACTTGGAATCCCTTATAGTGAAGCACAAAGCCATAAATAAAATGATTAAAATATTTATGCTCATAAGTCTTAGATTTTGGGATTGTTTGTTATGCATCAGAAACTGGCTGGCATAAGGGGAGATGGTATTTGAGAGGACAGGCAAGCATTGTACTGTCCTATTTCTCCTGTCAAAAAAAGCAATCAACCAAGTCTTGGCACATCAGAGTTAATGCTTTCTAGACAGGTCCTTCATTGGTGACATAGCTAAGTGACATACTGGTGCAATGTTGAAGAGGACCATGGATACAGGATCTTCACATCCTTAGGTTTAGGAACTCTACAGTTATGTTTGAACCTTCCTACCAGTAGCCAGGGTAAGCGCTAGTGGTCTGGGAGGGTGTAAATTCACAGAGCAGGCAGGTCAGAGATAATTGATGAGTACTCTTCCTTCAAAGGGGATCCAGGACCATAGAAACATAAGCATGTTCAGCTTTGTGACTGTGGATTATAATTGCCAAGTTATTAACTGGAGTGTTATGTGAAAGATTGATGGTCCTTGCTCAATGTAATGTGTCCTTTAAATGCTAAATAATAAGTTAAATGCAAGGAATAAATAAGTTCGATGGTTTATTTATGGGGTAATTATGCAATATTTTCAGCCCATAAACTAGGGCATCTGTGGAAACTCAATGTTATGAAGGAGAAGGAGCCCTGAATTAGAAAATCAGCAGACCTGGAGTCTCAAGCACCTGCCAGCCAGTGACCTTGAACAGGTCGTGTCATTGCTCTGAACCTCACTTTCTTCATTTGGAAGATTAGAGGGAAGGGGGATAAAATCCCCATCTCATGGAGTAGTTGTGACATGATTATATATATGACGCTGAGCCCTATGCCTGACACATAATAAATGCTTGCAAAATGTTAACTGTCATTCTATCCTCATATATGAAAGAAGAGGCTTAGCCCATTTAGTATGCAATTCCCTACTTTCACATTTTCAGTCAATAAATAATTGGTATAATACACGGCACAACATCAGTGAATCCTTCTTTTATTTCTCACGAGCGCACCCTTAGTCATTTTTCTACTTAAAAATAACCAGAAACGGGTAGATAGAGGAATGAATAAGGACAAAACTAAAAATCACCCACCTAATACCACCATCTAAATATAAATGTTGTTAACATTTTTATGCAGACTCCTCGTCTGTTTTTAAACATGTGTATAGAATTTCTTTTTTGAATCGGAAATTGGAATCACGCTGTACATGCTGATTTGCCACCTGCTTTTGAGATGTTTCCAATGTCATTAAATATTCTCCTAAAACACACTTTTGAAACGGCTGTGGTGTCGAATAGTCTTCAGGAACACTGTCTGAGTGGGAGAGTTATTCGTGGAAGCCCACTTAGCCCATTCACTGAAATTACACTTTCAGACTTTCTGAAATCGTCATTTCAAATTGGTCTTAAATAGGCCAAGGCTTGGCTTTAAGATTCCTCTCCACCTCCTCCTCCCTCCGTTGGTTGCCCCAAGCTCTCTGTCAAGTAGCTAATGATTGTACCAGGCACTTATTCAGTAGGGGAGCTCTCAGTGTAAAGGGTCTCTGCAGTGAGCCATTTTGTAAAAGGGAAGAATGCCATTCAAATAACCACCCTCTAATTTTTCTGCTAGGCTGAGGTCTTTTTTCCCCCTCCAAAATTGAGTTCTTTCTTAAAGTCCATCTACAGGTAAAAATAGTTCCCTGCTAGACTTCTTAAACCCCCTTCCTGGGTGCCAGCTAGCACCTTTCCTATGAATAACAAGCACAAATACTTATTTTTTAAAATTTCTTTTGCCGCCTTAGGTTGGGCTTATTGGCTTCTACTGATAATACCTGAGATGAATTTATGTGATTTGTATATGATCATAGAAATTAACAGTTATGTATTTATTTTCATGTGGCTTGGAAATGTCTATTTCTAATCTATCTTATAAATTAAAATTAAGATTTTATGGAATTGTTGCTTAGGAGGCAGTAGAATTTAAGCATAAAATTAACTGAGTGAAAGAAACATGATAAAAAGTAGAAAATGGCACAGAAATGTGGCATGTGCTAAATCTGATGATTGTTAATTTGCAATTATCATTTGATAATTGATATTGAGTAAATGTTGCCCTCATTCAAGCCACCATTGCCTGCCTGGACTTCAAAGTCTCTTAGTTTTTTTTTTTTTTCTTACAAGCTATTTTCCGTACAGCAGCCAAAGTGATGTTGTTTGCAGACAAAAATTGAGGAACTCTCATCAATCGCACCCAATTTGCAAGGCTTCCTAATGTTCTCAAAATATAAATTAAAAAAAAAATTCCTACAATATTGAGGATTAAACTGCAAATGGTGTGCATACTAGGTAAGTGTTCTATCACCGAGCTACTTTGCTATCCCTAAAGCAAAATTCTTTTCTTTCGGCCGGCTCAGCATGCCCTAAGAGTGGAGCTGGCTTGGTCTGTGGTGCCAGGGATCCAACCACAGTCTCCTGCGCCTGCTTAAGCTCACCTGTGCAGGTGCTTTAGATCACTGAGCTATCTCACACAAAATTCTTAATATTTGATTTTAACAACAAGGCAGTGGTGTAGGTGTTGATATCCTTATTTTACAGATTAAGAAAATGAAGATCAGAAAGGTAAATACAGGGCTCAAGATCACACAGCTAATAGGTAGCAGAGGAAAAATTTAAAACTAGGTCTTCTGATTCTAGGTTTTCATTTTCATACCTAAGCCATTCTCCTCCTTCATTCCTCAATGCTAACTTCATAATGTCCTTCTCTCAGGCAATTAGAAGAAACCAGATGTGTTGATTTTAGGGTTTAGTTGTGTCTTGGTTACTTTCTTATTGCTGGGACAAAATACTTAACATCCAAAGTTAAAAGAGGAAAGGTTTATTTTAGCTTATGGTTTGTAGAGGTTTTAGCCCACAGTTTTTAGAGTCTGAGGCAGATTGGCATGGCAGAGGGATGTAGCAGAGGTGAAACAGTCCATGGCATGGCAGGCAAGAGGCAGCAGCCTTCCTTCACTTTCCCTTCTACATCATCTGGGTTATAAGCCTATTGACTGGTGCCACCCACACCCTGCTGGTCTTCCTTCTCCTGCAAATCCATTATCCATGCTCAGAACCTTGCTAAATCAATCAGCAGACTAATCCAATATCACACACCCATGATCCAGTTGCTCCTAAAAACCCCTCCTATATACATATGAGGCTTTAGCAGGACATCTAGATGTAAGCATAGAAGTTTGGATGTCAGGAAAAACACAACTCAAAGTGGTTTAACTGAAGGAGGGACTCTGGTAACTGAAAAGTCCCAGGGGTAGGATGGGTTTTAAGCATAGCTAGATGTTTAAATTTTTCTTTTTAATCTTTTATTTATTTGTTACATGTGATGGATTACTTGGATTTCAGACTCACTGAAGTAACTTCCTTGTAAATTAGTAATAGGGAACACTACTCAGTAGTTTAAAAATTACAACTTTAAGCCCTCATGTCTGGGAAGTTCCTCCTAAGGCTGATGAGTTCCTTCTATAACTGTTCTTAGCAAATAGAACATTGTACTTATGAAGACCAAAAGTAAATGACCTTAGGTTAGAATGTGCCAATTGTAATAGCCTAAACTAGAGTGATTCATGTTGATGTATATGTACTTAAGATGATTAAGTTTAGGCCTGACTGCCTGATGGTTCACGTTAAATGTAGCTAATGCTTTTGTTTCATTAAAACTCAAAGTTCTAAGTGGAAAGTGGTTTCTACATAAAAATCCTGTTTTCTGTCTCTTGGCATGCTTCCCTGTCTTCTCTCCTTTGTGAGCTGAAGTCAGGAAGGCCCCGAGCTCAGTATTAAAGGCTCAAAATTAAATTCTAATTTGGACTCTGGTCTGGCCTCTGTTTGAGAACCCATAACACTACAGGGTCTCAACATGTGGCCAGCATGGCCTGTGGTACCAGGAATCAAACTGGGATCCCTGTGCTTGCTGGGTAGATGCTTAGTCAATTAAGCTATCTGCTCAGCCAAAGTATAGTGGGGGCCTAAATGACATGAAGTTATTTTCTCTCCCTTCCTGTCTCGCTTTCCCCTTTTCTGCCTCCCTTCCCTCCTCTCTCCCTTCCTCCTTCCCTCTTCTTTTCTTCCCCTTTCTCTCTCTCCTTTTCTCTTTTTTTAATGAGTTGATTCCATTCACAGGCAAATTTTTTTAAAAAATGATTTTAATGACTTCCAGCAGAACCCTGCACACATTACTTTAGATTTACATCCAACAGAGAAAGCAAAATAAATAGTTTTTGTCTCAGAAGTCCTAGCAAAAGTCTCATTGCACCTTTACACCTCAGAGATTCTGGTTGAGTCATGAAATTATCTCTGAGCCAATCATTTTGGTCATGAGAATCGAATGTTCTGGTTGGCTCTAGCCTGCATCCCATGGTCTTATCCTGGGTTGAAGATGGAGCCCTTCATGAAGCACATGGGCTTCAAATGGATAGATGCTGTTTCCCAGAGGTAATTCAGAATATTTTACCAGAAGAGTGCATGGATGCAGGCTAGCAAAAACTGCAGATGTCCAACACCTAGAACCCAGCAAGGGACATGGCTGAGCATTTGTCGATACTTTGAAGACTTGTTTAAGGAAGAGGAGAGGCAGGAAAGGAAGAAGTGAACAGGTTCTGTGCATGTGTAGAGTAGCCCACATAGAGATGTTGAGCGCCCCCTTGGGGACGATGGTTCTAGTTCTGGGTGGATGCAGTGCTCAGCTCCCCACTTTTCCGTTTCTCTAAGTCTCTTGTACTGTGAGATCTCTCGTCCATGTGCTAAGATCATGTGCAAACAACAGTTAGCTTCAGCAGTAGGTGGCAGCTGGTGTCCCCTTCATCTTTAGGTCCTTTTAAACTCCTTTAAAGCCAACATTTATTGCTCTTTTAAAATTACAAAAAGTAAGTATGTCTATAAAAAAGGTATATGCAGAAAATTCTTCATAGATACACAATAATTATGAGGTTATAGGAAGAGTAAACATTAGAATTGCTCATAATTTTTTAACTTAGAGCTAACTTTCATTAAAGTTTTGGTTTAAAGCTGTCCTGGATTTTTTTTATGCATGAAATATATTGGTTGTATATGATGCACATGTATACACACATTTTTAAAACA
>PVKN010027284.1:0-13571 GCA_004027915.1 Capromys pilorides | reverse complement strand
TAGATATGATCCTTGGGCCAGCAGCATCACAGCTACACAGAAAGTTATTTTTTAGTTTTATTCTGAAGAGTAAAAACAAAAGCAAAAACAAACATCAGAAATACAACAGAAATAGGATGACACATAGCAGTACATATGTTACAGATTTTCAAAACCAGAATAGCTAATTAACAATTATTGCTCTATCACCTATTTTAATGTCAAATCTGTTACTCAGATTAACAGATATAGTTATGCAAGATTAGACTAATAATTGATTATTAGTGCTTGCTTTCGAAACCTTAATTTTTCTATTTTCTTATCTTACTTACTTTTTTTGAAGTTTATTTTATAGCAAGAATAATAACTGATAAGACATTAGCAATGATACACATTTAGAAGACCAAGATGAGAGTTATTCAACCATAGTTTTTTTTTTTTATTACACATTGTTGTTCTCAATGTAGCTGTTTAGATCTCAGATACCAGCATACAGAATTAGTCAAAGTGAAAATTTTAAACATTAACTGCTAAGACCAGTAGGAGCACAGGCAGGAATTCTCAGACTGCACTCATCATGCCACAGGAACTCTTCCCTCAGCCCGACCCCGGGACTGGCGAGTGCATAAGTAGGAACTCTTGGCCTGTGCCCTTGCACCACCGGAACATCTTCCTCGCCCAGAACCCAGCTGCAGCATCTGCTGTGGAACCCTACAACAAAATTCTCTGCAGAGAGGATGGGAGTCAGACCCTCCCAGCTAATCCAGGAGCTAAACATCTTTGCAGAGGAGCACAGAGGATTCACTTCCAAGGGCTGCAGCAGGAAGAAGCTTAGTACAGCAGCCAGACCCAGCCAGGCACATCTGGACAAGATCAAACTTGGTAGATTCGGACCCAAATTTCAATAGGTGCTAACAGCATAACTTCACCAAAGTTCTATACCAAAGGTCAGAGAACTCCGCTATACAAAATAACAAAGAGAAGGAGTAAGATGCAATCTCAGGCCCTGAGTCCACCCAGAACAAATGCAAGAGACACTAGCATAGAAGAAAATAGGAATCACACAGCTGAAACATCTGAATTAATAACATGTGAAGTAAAGAAACAAATGCAGAAACATATAGAGGAACTCAGATCAGAACTAACCTCTGAAGCATAATGGTGGTTTTTTCCTATCCAGGAGCAAGGAATATTTCTCAATTTTTTGAAATTCTCTTTGATCCCTTTTTTTCAGAATACTATAATTGTGACTATAAAAATCTTGTATTTCCTTCATGGGCCTGACTCCTAAGTATTTCATTTTTTTGGATGTTAGTGTATAAAGTGTGGTTTCCCTGAAAAAAATAATAATAATAAAAAAAAATAAACATTAACTGCTAAACCTGGGAAGTTACTAACTGCAGATGCCCAGGCCCAACTCAGACTGTCTGAGTCAAAAACCTCTGGGAATGAGTACCATTAATAGGTGTGTGTGTGTGTGTGTGTGTGTGTGTGTGTGTGTGTGTGTGTGTATGTGCATGCATGCACACGCTTTGGTTTTGGGGATCCAGGAAAATAGTGCTCTGGTCTGTTTATGTCATATGTCAGAATCATTAAAAGACAAAAACTCAACAATCTATGATCACTGCATTGCATCTCTGTGTAGAAACAATAAATAGTTATTTGTTGCCTGCTACATTTTTAAAACATATATTCAGTACAAGGTCTACAGGTTCTCACTACACAGAACAGACTCGTAGTGATCTTCCTGTTTCCAACCTCGCAAGTGCTGAGATTACAGGTGGGTACCACCATGCCCAGTCTCATTCACTGTCTCAGCGTGCCCCTGGGGTGGGGACAGCATGGCATACCAGGGATTGAACCCTGTCCCTGCACTTGCTTAAGCAGGTGCTTTAGTCTGCTGAGCTATTTGGCTAACCGCTTGCCTGCTATATTTAATTTGAATGCTTCGGCCTGGTTTTCCAAGGTACTTCTGTCTGGCTGCATCCCATTTTGGCCTGCTCTCCACTCTTCTCCTTTTGCTCAGCCACTGGGTGCTCCAGACAGAGCAGCAGAGGTTTGAGTGGGAAGGAATTGTCGAACAGGAGTGAAGCCAAAATATCATTTCCCTGTAGATTTTGTGTTTGTCAGGAAATAACACATTTCCCCCCAAATCTTTTGCTTCTTTACAAGCTCTTACATCCCTAAATATACAAAACATGATCATTTTCTGAGCAAACCAAGTCATACATTATGCATTTTTATTGGCACCTTGAATAAAGATATGGCAGGCATGAATATCAAATGTGCAGACGAAAAAGCTGAAAGGAGAGCTCACAATGGGCAAGCAGGGAGCAAGAGCTCACCTGGCTGCTCCTGCAAAGCCCAAAGTGATTCTGCTGGAGGAATCACACCTCACAGCCCTCAACAGACTTGCAGATGTGTTCAGTAAACTGCTATGAGTTTTCTATGAGGTAGCAAGGATGACTGAGAGGCTGATAGCTGTACGATGGAGAGAGGTAATTAATTTAAGCTAGCATAAAAAATGAATTCTTCAAACTATTCACCAGTGAAAAGTTTTGTGCATATTTTAAAAGTGGAGCCAGGAGCCTGGGAATCAGCATGAATTTACCAAACACAGAGCTTTGTTGAGACAACAGAGATGTCTGGTTTGAAAAAGAAGAACGTGGCATATGCAAGCCTTTATATACCTATAAATATATTCTTTGAAGAAAACTGAATGTTTTGCAGGTGTCCACAGCAGAAAATATTGAAGATGGCTGACCCTGGAGATCACCAAGTCTTTTCCTTCATTCCTGGTGGACATCAAAGTCCAGGGAGGTAATTTGGCTTCAAAGCTAAGATTACCTTTCTCAATCCCCAGTGCCTTTTCATCATCTTGAACAACTCATAAAAAAAGGTTGTGAAAGATGGAACTCATTTCCTATTGTGCCAGGATCCCTAAACTAATAGAAAGGTCTCTAACTGGTAAAGTTCTGTGTAGCTATGAGTTGCTATTATTAGTATTCATGCTGTCTGGTTCCATTCTTGACTCCTTCCCACCTCAACATCATGTTCATGATACGTGTGAAGAAGGACACTGATTTTCCAACAATAAGCATTTGGGAGCAGAAAGCAGAGTATCTGGGTGGTTTTTAAAATGTGCATCTAACACAATTGAATCTAACCAGGCCAATGTGGATTCAGGCACATAAAGCACAAAACCAACGGACCATTAGCAAAATCTGTGATTGCATGAAAGTGCTTCTGAAGTGCTATAATTCGAACCCAGACTAACTCCCAAAGGCCCATATGTTAAAGGTTTGCCTCAGCTTAATGCCATTAGAAGATGGTAGGGACTTTATTTATTTATTTATTTATTTACTTACTGACTTATTTACTTATTTATTTATTTGACATAGATTCTCACTATGCAGCTTGGACTCATACTGATCACCCTGTCTCAGCCTCCCCAGCACTGGGATTACAGGCATGTACCATTCACACCTGGTTTTGGGACCAGCACAACATGTGGTACCAGGGATCGAACTCAGATCCTTGTACTTTCCTGGCAGGCATTTAAACCACTGAGCTATCTCCCAGCCCCAGTGGTGGAGACGTTTAAGAGGTAGAGTTTAGTGGAAGGTTTTACATCACTATAGGCTGGCTTTTAAAAGATTGTAGAATCTCTATCATTTCTCTCTCTATCATCTCTGTCATCTCTATCCCCTTCCTGGTCACCATGAATTAAGCACTTTGCTCTACCATGCATTTCCACAATGATCTGAGTCTTTCTACAGGCCCAGAGCAACCAGGCCCATCCACCATGACTTGGAGTCTCCAAAACCATGAGCCAAAGGAGCCTTTTCCTCTTTTATAGCTGACTGCCTCAGGTATCCTATTCTTTAATGGAAACTAACACTGAAGTTAAACTCTGTCAATGTTTGTTAAAACACTATTAGTTATACTTATGAAAATAGTATCTATAGAACAAGCAAGACAATGGTCTGCTCTGGCCAGCATTCACTCTCTTTCCCTGTAGGTTGCCACCCACCTAAGAGGCATTTCTTCTCTCAAGAGAAGCACTTGGAAAAAGTAGAACCATTTCAGTCAAACAAAAGAGAAGTTTACGATCAGCAGTCACTCTTACCTAAGGTAAACAAAGATATCAGTGAGCTTAGTCTTCTGTAACAAAATAACAGGGACCAGGTGACTTAGACAGTAAAAAATGTATTATCTCACAGTTCTGGAGACTGGAAATCCAAGACCAAGGAGCTAGGACAGCTCTGGCTCCTCCTAGCTCTGTAGCTTGCAGACGCCTCCTTCTCTGCATCCTCATGGGGTACACCTGTTCTTCATATCTCTCAATAATATAGCTGTCCATAATCCTCAGATTATAGCCTCCCTCTTAGACCCCCCTTACCCATAATATCCTCCTTAAAGAGTCTAGCTCCAAATACCATCACATTGGAGGTTGGAGCTTTGTTATGTGAATGTAAGGGATGCATAACTCAGACCCTATCAAACTATCAGATGGGAGAGTTTTAAATATACTTCGTTATGTTTCAGAGAGGAAAACAAAAACCACTACAGATCTAATTCAGGGAAATGGTGCTCATGAAGACATACTAATAATCAGACTTCTAACATGTAAATGGGGTCCCAGTGTGAAAGTGAGGTATCTATCATTTATTACGTTAGAAGTCAAACAACCACCTTTAAGTTGTGGAAGGCTTTCCTGCCCATGGTAAGAGGGGTGATGAGATGGGTTTTGGGACCTCTGTGTCTATCACATTCTGCGATGTATTAAATAATAAATTAGTTTGTTGGAAAAGGCATTAAAAGAAATATTATCTATGATCCCAATCCTACATCCCACAGTCCAAAACTTATTAATGGTGATTCAGTATCTCCAGCCATTCCAGAGTCATCTCCCGCTCCCACAGAAATGCTTCACGTTTTCCATTTCTGTGCCTTTGTCAGCATCTTCCTCCTCATACATAACTGGCTTAATCCTACCATGGCCCAGCTACAGTTCCTGAAAACTGCAAGCCAAGCTAATCATGAGCTTCACTTACTCTACTGATGTAACTAATTCTAGCTGAGGAGAGTGCAGTTGTGAAGCTAGACAGGGACTAATGTGGTTCCCTTCTTGCCAGAACCTCTAAACCCAGCTGATTCTGCCAGCTGTGCTTACTTAAGATGAGAAGCTATAGTCTCCCTGAGCTCCAGATCATGTGCTAGATGCCTAGTGCTGCCATAGCTGCTGAGAGAAAAAACAAAGGTCAGAAATTGCTAGGGTTTGATTCTTACATGACCCCAAAGGTTCATGTGTTTAAGGCTCAGGGCCCAGGCTGGTGCTATTGGAGCTGGAGGAGACTTGAAGAAACAGAACCCAGTGGTAAGTCCTGGCGTTACTGGAGGAGGTCTTCAAGCGGGTCTGGGGCTTTGGTATCTTTTCCACTCTCTCTTCTGCAATCTGGCTGTAAGAGTAGTTATCTCTGCTGCCCACTTCCACCCTGATGGGCACAGGCCCATACCCTGCGGAGGCAACAAGTTATGGACTGGACCTCTCAGAACCATGAGCCAAAATGAACATTTTCCTGGATTATCTTGGAGTATTAGTAACCGTAACAGAATGCTGACTGATGGACACCATCAGAACCACCGCCCTAAAGACTCTGAACCTCTTTATGATCTTCTGTGTTCAATTGGGTTGTTGTTGCTAAGAGTCCCTTTGCCTACGTAGTAGCAGAGGCAGATAGACAACACTAAAACAAATAAGTAGTCTGATTTCATTGTGTACTCAGCAAGTACTTGCTGACCATTTACTGTACATCATAAGTAATTATAATACTGAAACTATACAGTGAGCCAGAGAAAACTTATCCTTGCTCTCAAATTTATAATCTAGTGGAAAGAAGGAAAAGGTAAACAACAGCTACATTACTCTCAGATAGCATATATATATATATATATATATATATATATATATATATATATAATGCAGAGAAGTAAAATGGCATGATATGGCTGAGGAGATAGCTTGGAGGTCTAAGCACCTGCCTGGCAAGCACAAGGACACAGGTTTAATCCCTAATACCACATGTTATGCTGGCCCCAAAACCCTGGACACCGTGCCAGCCACCAAAACTGGACATGATGACACAAATCTATAATCCCAGCTAGGAGCTGAGACAGGAAGGTCACTATGATTCCGAGCTGCATAGCAAGACTGTACTAAACAAATAAAATATTTTTAAATGCTATGATATAATAAAAACTAAATGACTATTTTATATTTGGATTTCTAATTTGGTGACATTCAAACTAAGAAGGGAAGGTGGAGCCTGTTACAATAAAACAGGAGAAATCAATCCCAGGGAGAAAGAGCTAGTGCAAGTGCCCTAGGGTGGGAACCAGCTTAGCAAGTCTGAGGAACAAAAATCAAACAAATACAGGAAATGGCAGTAGAAAATCGAAAAAGGAGAGTGGCATGAGACATGCTCAGAAGGTAAACAGGAAATAGTCACAAGAAATTTCGGAAACCAGAGTAAAATATCTAATGTCACTCTCACATTATGGAAAGATACAGAATTTTTAAAAGAATGAGTGACATGACGAAATTTGAGCTTCACAAACCTAACGTTTGGTTCAGCCATGTTGTCATAAATGGCAAGATCTCCCCTTGCCAGGCCGAATAGTATTCCTCTGCACAACAGTGATGAAGCAGGACATTTTGCTTGGTGAAATAAACAGACATGGGAAGAAAAACACTGCACAGTCTCACTTACTTGTGGAATTCAAAAAAACTAAGTCACAGAAGCAGAGAGTAGAGTGGTAGTTATCAGGCATGCGGGGAGAAGGAGGAAATTGGAAAATGTTACTTAGAAGGTACAACATGTAAGTGGGACAGGAAGAATAAATTCTGGGGATCTATTGTATAACATAGAGACTATAATTAATAATATGTTATAGACTTGAAAATTGCTCAGAGTAGTCTTTAAGTGTTCTCATCATAAAAGTGATAAGTAAATTAGATGATGGATGATATGTTAATTAATTTGACATCTCACAGTCTATACATATATCAAAATATTATATATATATATATATATATATATATATATATATATATATATAGTATTTAATGACTTGATTTTAAAACTATATCCAGGGCTGGGGAGATAGTTTGGTGGTCTAAGTGCCTGCCTGGTAAGTACAAGGATCAAGTTTGATTCCCAGCTGTGCCAGCCCCAGAACACTGGGCACACTGTGCAGGCCCCGAAACTGGGCATGGTAGCATAGACCTGTCATCGCAGGGCTGAGGCTGAGACAGAGGATCACTATAACTATATATCCAATTCTGGCTTCCAAGATCAGTTTTGAGACCCCTGAAAATGCCAGACATAAAATGAAAGAAGCTTGAGCAATGCAGAGACACTGCAGATGGAAAGAAATAAGTGAATTATGGAGGCTGCGAAAACAAACTTATTCGTTATGTTTGGGAGAGAAAGGAAAGGATGTCAGGATGATACCTAGATTTGGGACATGCACAACCTGGGGATATGCCACCTTTTCTGAGATGGAAAAGAAGAGAGGAGACTTTAGAGACAAAACAAAAGTCATATTTGAACCACTTTTAGTTTGAAATGCTTTGGACATCCATTTGGGTGTATGGGCCATCAGTGGCTTGGGTGTGGCTCAGTGGTAGATCATGTTCTTAGCATGTGCAAGTCTTGGGATTCAATGCCCAGAGTGTGTGTACACATACACACACACACACACACACACACACACACACACACCTACCTGGATATGAATCTAGAATTCCAGACAAACAAAATAACTAAAAGAATTGCAATTAATCCTCATCTAGAGCCTAAGGGGCTTTTCCAGGACTGCCACAGCTTTCAGCCAAGACCACTCCATGTCCATCTTTATGTAAATGCTCCATAGGAAATAAATGCCCCAAAGGTGAGCCCGAGAGGCTGCATCACCATACAGTGCTCCATATGGCCGCAACCACTTCCTTTCCCTGTCTACTCCCATGGAAGGCTGCCCATCTGCCCCTCCATGCCCAAGCACAGTGTTATACCCAGTACTCACCAGGATGCCTCCTGAGTCGGCCTCTGGATGAGGTGCAGCAATGGCGAAGGAGCCTTGAGTTCCCCATAGGGTCAGACAATGATAATTCGCCTTATGCTGTAACCACTGATTCAATTTAAATACTTCTTGGGAGCTCAGTAGATGCCAACCCTCGTGCAGTGGGTTGGGGATACAGCTGTGAACAAGAGAAATTACAACTCTCTGAGTATCCTATGCATCTTTCATTCTCTGGGGAAATGCGACCTGGAAACAAATCGTTATGCAAATGACTATTACAATTAAGATAAACTATATGAACAAGTACCAGGTGTCTTAAAAGTGTATAATAGGTGAAGAAAATAAACTTGGGGGTTAGAAAAATCGATAAACATAATTTATAATTACATAGTATCAGATACTTTAATTTGTGAAATACTCATTTGTGAAATACTAAACTTAAGAACAAGCTGCAGATAAATAATAACATATGACAATTTTATAGACAGGAAAACTATATTCCGATGATGTCAGGTAAGAAATTAAATATTTCCTTGTTGTATGTTTCCCTCTGTCTGCTGGCTGCCATCCAGGACTCTAGATTACAAAGGTCAGAAACCCAAACCCAAACTGAGGTACATAATTGAAAAGCCAGCAGCCATACATTTCCTCTTTCCTTTATAGTAGAGCAGTTTTCAGCAGTGACCTGAGCTTCCTCCTAATAACTAGATGTTGGTCTATGACTACATTCAGATAGTCCAGTGTTAGTAGAAATAAGATGGGCATCTTCTAATGGGGCATCTTACACTTGAAAGTTCTTTTCCCTGGAAGACTTTTGCTTCTGTTCATAAAGGATTAACAGCTACAAAATTTTCCCCCTCATCATACACCACTAAAAAAACAGGCAGAATATATACAACAAATTTTCCAAGCCACTGGCAAACGGAGGCCATAGAATGGAGGCCCCGGAGGAGGGACACGCACAGAGAGCTCAATGGCTGCCCGGAAGTGATTTCCATGATGCAGCAAATGCGTTAGTCACTTTCTTACAGCTGAAACAAAATACCTGACATCTACGACTTAGTTGGAGTTATTTCAGCTCTTGGTTATAGCCTATAATTTGCCCTCCTAATCTGGAAGGTAGAGTGGCAGAGCCTGGGTAGAGAGGCACTGCTTGTGCTGTGGCATCCAGGAAAAACAGAGAGCAAAGGGAGGAGCCAGAGAAGGAGATGCCTCCTTCAGGGTCAAATCTCCTGTAACCAGCCACTTCCATTCATTTCCCGTTTCCTATCAGCATATCAGCTATGCACCTAACAGAGGACTAATTTATTGATGAGTACAGCATCCTTATGATCCAGTCACCTGCTAAATCATGAGACTTCTGGGGGATACTCGAAATCTGAATCATAACACATAGAGAGGGGCAGCCAGAACGTAGCCCTGTGGTTTTGCTGAGCCCAGGGAACAGAATAGAAACCCAAGAAGCTGAGGAAGCTGGATTCTGTAGGGCGGAGAAAGAAATATGCAAAGATGACTTCTTCAGCATTTTGCTGAGTATTAATCGGTCAGTCCTGGAGTAGGGGTCTTCAAGGTCAGAGAAAGAATTTTCAATAAGCAGTGGGCCAAACAATGCTAAGCTCTCATTCACAGAGATGGCAGTAGCTCCTGTGTCCAAAAGCCAGCGTGGAAAGGTCACTGCACCACCCTCCGCTAGCTAAGACCCTACCAGGGTACATTAGCTACAGAGCTAAGACTGCTCTGGACTTCCAGAATCAAGTTGGCCTGTAACTTCGAAAGGATTGAACTGATTCTTAGAAACTTAAATTTCTATCAGAAAAATTGCAAAACTCTTTAAAGGAAAATAAAACCTACCACTTGAGAGTATATAATATGGCAAACATCCAAATCCAATCAAAACTTGTAAGGCATATAGTTACCAGGTAAGCCTAACTTATAACTAAGAAAAAACAAATATCAGTAAGTGAAAAAAAGCCCCAAGCACAGCAGCTGGGGTGTGATTCCCAGTGTGCTGTGCTGGCCTACCCCCGGGATGTGCTGAAACAGCAATTCAGACTGTGCATGGTGGCAAGTGTTTATAACCCCAGCGCTTGGAAGGCTGAAAACAAGAAAATCACTGCAAGTCCAATCTGTGGAGTGAGGCCCTATAGACCCTGTCCTAAATACAATAAATAAATAAGGGCTAGGGAGATGGCTCCGTGGCACAAGAGTCTGCCTCGCAAGTGCAAGGTCTTGAGTTTGAAACCTGGTCCCACAAAATAAGAAAGAAAGAAGAAAAAGAAAGAAAGAAAGAAAGAAAGAAAGAAAGAAAGAAAGAAAGAAGCCCCAGGGATGGCAATGTATTATGGAATTACTAGAAGAATCTTAAAATACCTATCATCAGTCTTTTAAATATGCTCATGATATAATGGAAAACACAAAAAAACAAAAATAGAACTTATTTAAAAGACTCAGATGGAAACTCTACAAAGAAAAGAAAAATGTAGATAAAAATAAATTGACCAAATTAATAACAAATGGAATAACATACAAGAAAAGTCAGTCAACTTTCAGATCTATGAATAAAAACTGTATTTCAAGTGAATCACGGAATAACAAAAAGAATAAAAAAGAACAGAGTTTAGTGAACTGTGAGACAATAAGAAACAGTCCACTCTGAACTCATCCAGAACTCAGAAGGAAGAAGTAAAAAGATATGAAAAAGTAAAAGCCAAGTTTTCCCAAATGGGATGAAAAATTCATACAGCCAGCTTCAGGAATACCAAGCAATAAGAACAAACCCATGACAACTGAAATACAAGAGAACTGCTTAAAAATCCTTGATAATAAAGAAAAAATTCTAAATTGGCCATGGGGGTGGGGGAGGTGGGTGTGCTCACAGACAAAGTATGACAGCAGACTTCTCAACAGGAAAATAATGCAAGGTGTAAGACAATGGGATAACATCTTTTTAATTTACATAACATTTTGTTGGTGAGTTAAGTATCTCTACATATAGAAGTGAATGCTAACGATACTGCTCTACAACAAACGCAAAGTAAATGTGCTGGGGTAGTGAGGACACCACCACTGGGTCAAAATCCAGGGTGTCGCTTGAGCTCAGAATTACCTATTATAACCTGTGAGGTTATTTCTTCAACTAGCCACTTTGAATTTCTAATGCTGCTTATAAATCCACTTTCATAATTAAGTGAACAATTACTTCACTGTTCATTCATTTCTCCTTCATTTCTTTGATCCAATATTACATGCATGAGTTTTATCCCTTTACCTATTAATACACATAGCTTTAATCCATTTATTTTAATAACTTTTAATTTTATTTTTTATAGGTTTGAATTCAGAATAACTTGATGTTTACAAAGAAGTTACAAAGATGGCACATAGAAGAGTAACATATCTTTTAACACAGTGAGAGAAATAGTAAGTCAATATGCCCCGTCAATATATTTTTAAACGAAGGAAAAAATATATACGTTTGAGCATACAATAGCAAAAACAATTCATCGCCGGCATGTGAGCACCACAGGAAACATTAAAAAAAGCACTCCCAGCAGAAGGAAACTGTCAGAAGTAAGTCTAGGTGAATACAAAGGAGTGAAAAGTCCTCAGAATAGTACATGGAGTGAGAAATACAAAGGGTCTTTCTCTCATTAAAAAAATCATTTTAAAAGAAAACTGAGTATTTTAAGAAAATAAATAAAATACATGACACCTATAGTACAAAGGCCAAGAGTATTTATATTACATGTGAAAAAATCACTTTAAAATATCCTGTGGCAAATAAATATACAAACACTTAAAACAATTAAAAAACAAAACACAAATACAGAATTAATAGATCAATACTTAAATATAGAATCATTAAAATTTATCTAAAGTCAAACCATAAAGAGGAACAAAGGACAGATGAGACATGAAACAACAAATAACAAGGTGGTACAGGTAGATCTAGGCACATTAACAATTATAGTAAATGTAAATGGCCTACATATTCCAATTAAAAAACAGAGCTTATCAGCTTAATTAAAAAATCAGGACCAGCCAAATAACTCAGCAGATTAAAATGCCTGTAAGCAGGCGCAGGGATCTGGGGTTCAAACCACGGCAACTGAGACTGCATGTGGTGGCATGCACCTATAATACCAGCTCTTGGGAGGCTGTAATCAGGCAGATTACTACTAGTCAAATCTAGTAGTAAAACCCTGAACACCCTGTAGACCCTTTCCTAAAATACAAAAAAAAAAAGTCAATACTCGAGTATATGAGGTATAAAACAAGCCCATTTTAATTTTAAAGATCAGTTGGTTTGGCAAGTAGAAGATATGAGGACATACCACTGAAACTTTAATCACAAGAAAGCTTAGATGGCTATGCTAATATTAGATAAAGAATATTTCAGAGCAATAATAATCCCAACAAGGCTTTCCAAAACAGTGATAATTCATAGTGATAATGGATCAGTGCATTAGACAGTATAATAATACTGCATATGTATGTACCTTTTGATGGTATTTCAAAAAACCGTGAAGACATATGTAGCCTAGCTAGCATTTCAGGAAGTGGAGTGTAATGAATGGGGCCCAGGGACAGCTGTGGTCTGTTGCTGAAAATCCCTGAAAACTGGAATAGGGGAGTCCTGGAGAGCTGGGACTCAAGGTGATATACAGCAGCTTTGCCTGTGGGCTCTCTGTTTGTTACTTTCTCCCGTGCTTGGAATGCTGATGGTTGACCCCTATGTGAAACTGATAATAGGGAAGGGATAGAAGTTAATGGAGATTGTGGTCACGCACATGGTCCTCCTTTGCTAAAATGATTACGCATGAGATCATGCTGACTACCCGAAATAAAGGTGATTTGCGTCAGGGGTTCTTAGCTCACTGAGGGACGAATCTCAGTGAGTCCTCTAAGCTACCTCCATCAGCTCTTCTCATCGTTCCTTTCAGCACCGACACGAAACATCACAACAACATAACTGAAAGAAGAAACGGACAAAATTATGATTGTACTTGACTGTGTCAACACATTGATCTTAATACTTGAAATAACAACCACAAAGAAGATAGCAAGACTTGAGTCTTACTATCAAAAATTTTATGTTCCTGATATTTATTGAACAGTCTACTTAACAACTACATACACATTCTGTTGAGTAAACAAATAATATCTATAAATTTAAGCAGTGCTTGATGCCATAAAATGAATAATAAATTACAAGGGCTAGAATATTTGATCATATTAAATTAAGTTAAATCTAAGAAACAGAAATATGTCCATAAAACTTCAATTATTTGGAAACTAAACAACACATTTAAATAACACTTGGAATTTTTGAAAATACATACCAATAAAAACTAAAACAAATAACACTTGGGTCAAAGGAGAAATTACGAGAAATACTATGATGAAAATGAAAGCATAGAACTTCTTCTCGCCGGGCAGCGCTGCGCCGGGTCTCTGCCCCCCCCCCCCCCCCCCCCCCCCCCCCCCCCCCCCCCCCCCCCCCCCCC